>SRMA01027476.1:0-13996 GCA_007224835.1 Danionella cerebrum | reverse complement strand
AACTAGATTTTAAAGTTTGCACGCAAACTTCGATGTTGGCTTGCGTTGGTACCGTTAATACCCTTTTTTTTTTTCTATGATTCTCATAAGCTGAGATAGGTACATGCAATATTGGTTGCTATGGTAACCAGTCTGGTTGCTATGGAGGTGTCAGTGACCTAACATATTGTTCCCCATGTCAACACGAGTAAAATACACCAACCCCATGTCTCTATGACTTTCGTAAGCTGAGATAGAGATACGCCATATTGGTTGCTATGGTAACAGTGTGGTTGCTATGGAGGGGTCGCTGACCTAATATATTGTTCCCTATATGAATACGAGTAAATTACAGCAACCCCCATGTCTCTATGATTTTCCTGAGCTGAGATAGGTACATGCAAAATTGGTTGCTATGGTAGCCAGTCTGGTTGCTATGGAGGGGTCAGTGACCTCACACATTGTTCCCCATGTCAATACATCAACCCCCATGTCTCTATGACTTTCCAAAGCTGAGATAGGGCTGTGCCATATTGGTTGCTATGGTAACCAGTTTGGTTGCTATGGAGGGGTCGCTGACCTAATATATTGCTCCCCATATCTATACGGGTAAAATACAGCAAACCCCATCTCTTTATGATTTTCCTAAGCTGAGATAGAGACATGCCATATTGGTTGCTATGGTAACCAGTCTGGTTGCTATGGAGGTGTCATTAACATAATATGTTTCAGCTGTCAGTATGGGTGAAGCTTACCAGCCCCCAAGTCTCTAGCATTTTCCTAAGCTAAGATAGAGATGTGGCTATATAGTTGCTATGGTTAACAATTTGGTTGCTATGGAGGAGTTAGTGACATCATGTTGTAATCTACTTTTCATTTAGAATAATATAAAGCAACCCCCATGTCTCTACTGTGTTTCGTTTAGAAGATATTTGACATTGAAAGTTATGTCAAAAAGTGGGTGTGGCTTAATTAATTTATGTTAATTCACAAGCAATGATTGGCTGGATAAGTGATTTGCTTCCTTAATGCTGGTATGACTTTTCTGTGTCAATCAATTACAGAAGCTCTTTTACAATAGGATCTATGGGGTTCATGCTCCATTCATTTCAATGGGCCATTGAAAGTCAATGAAACACCTTTGACCTACTTATTTGAAATCAGCTTGCACCTGGAGTTATCAACTGCCAGATTTTCAAGCGAGTCAGCTGACTCAACTGTCAGATTTTCAAACGATGGCAAATCTGCTGGAGAAAATCCGATTGCCATGCCTCAAACAAATAAAGATGATAGAAGAACCGTAAGACATATCGAAATGATTCTTTCTTTGTAAGAAGCAGAAGACCCTAACGAAGAGAATGCTGTAATTTTTTGTGAAGGTGTGATTAGAAATAAAAAAATTATGGCGAGCTACAAATAGCCTTCATTTGATTCTGTGCAACTGCTCATTTTAGAGAAATCCATACCCTCAAACAAATAAACATTCTGAAAGAATGAACAGAGGTATTGAAATATTTCTTTTACTGTTAGAATCCCAAGATTTTAAGGAAGGGAATGGTGTAAATTTTGTGAAGCTGTGATAAAGTGTGAATGATTTATGGCGAGTTAAAAATAGCCTGCGACTGAGATTTTAAACAGAATCCACCAGCATTTTTGAATGGAGGTGAATGGAGCAATTAAGTGCACTCCTTGTGGTTTAGGCCACCTGGAGTAAAAGCCGTGTGTTTTTTAAAAATGAAAACAGCACCAACTGAAAGAGGACAAAAATCTCTACCATTTAGGTATAAAATGTGTGTGTAAAGGTTAATTTTTGGTTGAGAAAACAGTGCAAGTAGCAACAAGACTGAGCTTGCTCAAAGTTAGAGTGGGCGATGACATCACCACTCTAGGGCTCCCATAGGGAATGACTTGGGCGATTTTTGGGCCGAAATTCGCGATTTTTACGGAAACCGCTGATCAAATCGGTCCGAAGAGATATAGCAACAAGCTACATAACAGCTTTGAGGTGTGTTGAAAGTTTCGTGGCTGTAGCTCGAACGGGCTAGGAGGAGTAGTGTTGAGATTTTTTGTCAGAAGAAAAGAGAAGAAGAATAATAAGTTTAGGAGAGATAACAATATGTTGGCTCTGCAAGCCAACATAACTAGATTTTAAAGTTTGCACGCAAACTTCGATGTTGGCTTGTGTTGGTGCCGTTAATACCTATTTCTTTAAATGTTGTCAGTTCCGCAACAATAACATAATCCAACCCCCCATGTCTCTATGATTCTCATAAGCTGAGATAGGTACATGCAAAATTGGTTGCTATGGTAACCAGTCTGGTTGCTATGGAGGGGTCAGTGACCTAACATATTGTTCCCCATGTCAACACGAGTAGAATACGCCAACCCCCATGTCTCTATGACTTTCGTAAGCTGAGATAGAGATACGCCATATTGGTTGCTATGGTAGCAGTGTGGTTGCTATGGAGGGGTCGCTGACCTAATATATTGTTCCCCATATGAATACGAGTAAATTACAGTAACCCCCATGTCTCTATGATTTTCCTGAGCTGAGATAGGTACATGCAAAAGTGGTTGCTATGGTAACCAGTCTGGTTGCTATGGAGGGGTCAGTGACCTAACACATTGTCCCCCATGTCAATACATCAACCCCCATGTCTCTATGACTTTCCAAAGCTGAGATAGAGCTGCGCCATATTGGTTGCTATGGTAACCAGTTTGGTTGCCATGGAGGGGCCGCTGACCTAATATATTGCTCCCCATATCTATACGGGTAAAATACACCAACCCCCATCTCTCTATGATTTTCCTAAGCTGAGATAGAGACATGCCATATTGGTTGCTATGGTAACCAGTCTGGTTGCTATGGAGGTGTCATTAACATAGTATGTTTCAGCTGTCAGTATGGGTGAAGCTTACCAGCCCCCAAGTCTCTAGCATTTTCCTAAGCTAAGATAGGGATGTGGCAATATAGTTACTATGGTAAACAATTTGGTTGCTATGGAGGAGTTAGTGACATCATGTTGTAATCTACTTTCCATTTTGACTAATATAAAGCAACCCCCATGTCTCTACTGTGTTCCGTTTAGAAGATATTTGACATTGAAAGTTATGTCCAAAAGTGGGTGTGGCTTAATTAATTTATGTTAATTCACAAGCAATGATGGGCTGGATAAGTGATTTGCTTCCTCAATGCTGGTATGACTTTCCAGTGTCAATCAATTACAGAAGCTCTTTTACATTAGGATCTATGGGGTTCATGCTCCATTCATTTCAATGGGCCATTGAAAGTCAATGAGACACCTTTGACCTACTTATTTGAAATCAGCTTGCACCTGGAGTTATCAACTGCCAGATTTTCAAATGAGTCAGCTGACTCAACTGTCAGATTTTTTAAACGATGGCAAATCTGCTGGAGAAAATCCGATTTCCATGCCTCAAACAAATAAAGATTATAGAAGAACTGTAAGACATATCGAAATGATTCTTTTTTTGTCAGAAGCAGAAGACCCTAACGAAGAGAATGCTGTAATTTTTGTTAAGGTGTGATTAGAAATAAAAAAGTTATGGCGAGCTACAAATAGCCTTCATTTGATTCTGTTCAACTGCTCATTTCAGAGAAATCCATACCCTCAAACAAATAAGGATTATGAAAGAATGACCAGAGTTATTGAAATATTTCTTTTACTGTTAGAATCCCAAGATTTTAAGGAAGAGAATGGGGTAAATTTTGTGAAGCTGTGATAAAGTTTGAATGATTTATGGCGAGTTAAAATAGCCTGCGATTGAGATTTTAAACAGAATCCACCAGAATTTTTGAATGGAGGTGAATGGAGCAATTATGTGCACTCCTTGTGGTTTAGGCCACCTGGAGTAAAAACCGTGTTTTTTAAAAATGAAAACAGCACCAACTGAAAGAGGACAAAAATCTCTATCATTTAGATATAAAATGTGTGTGTAAAGGTTAATTTTTAGTTGAGAAAACAGTGCAAGTAGCAACAAGACTGAGCTTGCTCAAAGTTAGAGTGGGCGATGACATCACCACTCTAGGTCTCCCATAGGGAATGACTTGAGCGATTTTTGGGCCGAAATTCGCGATTTTTACGGAAACCGCTGGTCGAATCGGTCCGATGAGATATAGCAACTCGAGTGGGAACAGCTTGGACGACCGTGGAAAGTTTCGTGGCTGTAGCTCGAACGGGCTAGGAGGAGTAGTGTTAAGAATTTTTGGAAGAAGAAAAGAGAAGAATAATAACTAGATTTTAAAGTTTGCACGCAAACTTCGATGTTGGCTTGCGTTGGTGCCGTTAATACCTTTTTTTTAAATGTTGTCAATTCCGCAACAATAACATAATCCAACCCTCATGTCTCTATGATTCTCATAGGCTGAGATAGGTACATGCAAAATTGGTTGCTATGGTAACAAGTCTGGTTGCTATGGAGGGGTCAGTGACCTAACATATTGTTCCCCATGTCAACACGAGTAAAATACACCAACCCCCATGTCTCTATGACTTTCGTAAGCGGAGATAGAGATACGCCATATTGGTTGCTATGGTAACAGTGTGGTTGCTATGGAGGGGTCGCTGACCTAATATATTGTTCCCCATATGAATACGAGTAAATTACAGCAACCCCCATGTCTCTATGATTTTCCTGAGCTGAGATAGGTACATGCAAAATTGGTTGCTATGGTAACCAGTCTGGTTGCTATGGAGGGGTCAGTGACCTAACACATTGTTCCCATGTCAATACATCAACCCCCATGTCTCTATGACTTTCCAAAGCTGAGATAGAGCTGCGCCATATTGGTTGCTATGGTAACCAGCTCGGTTGCTATGGAGGGGTCGCTGACCTAATATATTGCTCCCCATATCTATACGGGTAAAATACAGCAACCCCCATCTCTCTATGATTTTCCTAAGCTGAGATAGAGACATGCCATATTGGTTGCTATGGTAACCAGTCTGGTTGCCATGGAGGTGTCATTAATATAATATAATGTTTCAGCTGTCAGTATGGGTGAAGCTTACCAGCCCCCAAGTCTCTAGCATTTTCCTAAGCTAAGATAGAGATGTGGCAATATAGTTACTATGGTAAACAATTTGGTTGCTATGGAGTTAGTGACATCATGTTGTAATCTACTTTCCATTTAGACTAATATAAAGCAACCCCCATGTCTCTACTGTGTTCCGTTCAGAAGATATTTGACTTTGAAAGTTATGTCAAAAGTGGGTGTGGCTTAATTAATTTATGTTAATTCACAAGCAATGATGGGCTGGATAAGTAATTTGCTTCCTTAATGCTTGTATGACTTTCCAGTGTCAATCAATTACAGAAGCTCTTTTACATTAGGATCTATGGGGTTCATGCTCCATTCATTTCAATGGGCCATTGAAAGTCAATGAGACACTTTTGACCTACTTATTAGTAATCAGCTTGCACCTGGAGTTATCAACTGCCAGATTTTCAAACGAGTCAGCTGCAGCTGGAAATTCAACTGTCAGATTTTTAAAAGATGGCAAATCTGCTGGAGAAAATCTGATTTCCATGCCTCAAACAAATAAAGATTATAGAAGAACCGTAAGACATATCGAAATGATTCTTTCTTTGTCAGAAGCAGAAGACCCTAACGAAGAGAATGCTGTAATTTTTGTGAAGGTGTGATTAGAAATAAAAAAATTATGGCGAGCTACAAATAGCCTTCATTTGATTCTGTGCAACTGCTCATTTCAGAGAAATCCATACCCTCAAACAAATAAGGATTACGAAAGAATGACCAGAGGTATTGAAATATTTCTTTTACTGTTAGAATCCCAAGATTTTAAGGAAGAGAATGGTGTAAATTTTGTGAAGCTGTGATAAAGTTTGAATGATTTATGGCGAGTTAAAAATAGCCTGCGATTGAGATTTTAAACAGAATCCACCAGAATTTTTGAATGGAGGTGAATGGAGCAATTATGTGCACTCCTTGTGGTTTAGGCCACCTGGAGTAAAATCCGTGTGTTTTTTTAAAACGAAAACAGCACCAACTGAAAGAGGACAAAAATCTCTCCCATTTAGATATAAAATGTGTGTGTAAAGGTTAATTTTTAGTTGAGAAAACAGTGCAAGTAGCAACAAGACTGAGCTTGCTCAAAGTTAGAGTGGGCGATGACATCACCACTCTAGGGCCCCCATAGGGAATGACTTGGGCGATTTTTGGGCCAAAATTCGCGATTTTTATGGAAACCGCTGGTCAAATCGGTCCGAAAAGACATAGCAACTCGAGTGGGAACAGTTTGGACGACCGTGGAAAGTTTCGTGGCTGTAGTTCGAACGGCCTAAGAGGAGATACAATTTGAAATTTGGCTCAGAAGAAGAAGAAGAAGAAGAAAAAGAATAATAACTAGATTTTAAAGTTTGCACGCAAACTTCGATGTTGGCTTGCGTTGGTGCCGTTAATACCTTTTTTTTAAATGTTGTCAATTCCGCAACAATACCATAATCCAACCCTCATGTCTCTATGATTCTCATAAGCTGAGAAAGGTACATGCAAAATTGGTTGCTATGGTAACCAGTCTGGTTGCTATGGAGGGGTCAGTGACCTAACATATTGTTCCCCATGTCAACACGAGTAAAATACACCAACCCCCATGTCTCTATGACTTTCGTAAGCTGAGATAGAGATACGCCATATTGGTTGCTATGGTAACAGTGTTGTTGCTATGGAGGGGTCGCTGACCTAATATATTGTTCCCCATATGAATACAAGTAAATTACAGCAACCCCCATGTCTCTATGATTTTCCTGAGCTGAGATAGGTACATGCTAAATTGGTTGCTATGGTAACCAGTCTGGTTGCTATGGAGGGGTCAGTGACCTAACACATTGTTCCCCATGTCAATACATCAACCCCCATGTCTCTATGACTTTCCAAAGCTGAGATAGAGCTGCGCCATATTGGTTGCTATGGTAACCAGTTTGGTTGCTATGGAGGGGTAGCTGACCTAATATATTGCTCCCAATATCTATACGGGTAAAATACAGCAACCTCCATCTCTCTATGATTTTCCTGAGCTGAGATAGAGACATGCCATATTGGTTGCTATGGTAACCGGTCTGGTTGCTATAGAGGTGTCATTAACATAATATAATGTTTCAGCTGTCAGTATGGGTGAAGCTTACCAGCCCCCAAGTCTCTAGCATTTTCCTAAGCTAAGATAGAGATGTGGCTATATGGTTGCTATGGTAAACAATTGGGTTGCTATGGAGGAGTTAGTGACATCATGTTGTAATCTACTTTTCATTTAGAATAATATAAAGCAACCCCCATGTCTCTACTGTGTTCCGTTTAGAAGATATTTGACATTGAAAGTTATGTCAAAAAGTGGGTGTGGCTTAATTAATTTATGTTAATTCACAAGCAATGATGGGCTGATAAGTAATTTGCTTCCTTAATGCTTGTATGACTTTCCAGTGTCAATCAATTACAGAAGCTCTTTTACATTAGGATCTATGGGGTTCATGCTCCATTCATTTCAATGGGCCATTGAAAGTCAATGAGACACCTTTGACCTACTTATTTGAAATCAGCTTGCACCTGGAGTTATCAACTGCCAGATTTTCAAACGAGTCAGCTGACTCAACTGTCAGTTTTTTTAAACGATGGCAAATCTGCTGGAGAAAATCCGATTTCCATGCCTCAAACAAATAAAGATTATAGAAGAACCGTAAGACATATCGAAATGATTCTTTCTTTGTCGGAAGCAGAAGACCCTAACAAAGAGAATGCTGTAATTTTTGTGAAGGTGTGATTAGAAATAAAAAAGTTATGGCGAGCTACAAATAGCCTTCATTTGATTCTGTGCAACTGCTCATTTCAGAGAAATCCATACCCTCAAACAAATAAGGATTACGAAAGAATGACCAGAGGTATTGAAATATTTCTTTTACTGTTAGAATCCCAAGATTTTAAGGAAGAGAATGGTGTAAATTTTGTGAAGCTGTGATAAAGTTTGAATGATTTATGGCGAGTTAAAAATAGCCTGCGATTGAGATTTTAAACAGAATCCACCAGAATTTTTGAATGGAGGTGAATGGAGCAATTATGTGCACTCGCTGTGGTTTAGGCCACCTGGCGTAAAAACCGTGTGTTTTTTAAAAATGAAAACAGCACCAACTGAAAGAGGACAAAAATCTCTACCATTTAGGTATAAAATGTGTGTGTAAAGGTTAATTTTTAGTTGAGAAAACAGTGCAAGTAGCAACAAGACTGAGCTTGCTCAAAGTTAGAGTGAGCGATGACATCACCACTCTAGGGCCCCCATAGGGAATGACTTGGCGTTTTTTGGGCCGAAATTCGCGATTTTTACGGAAACCGCTGGTCCAATCGGTCCAAAGAGATATAGCAACTCGAGTGGGAACAGTCTGGACGACCGTGGAAAGTTTCGTGGCTGTAGCTCGAACGGGCTAGGAGGAGATGCCGGGAGAATTTTTGGAAGAAGAAAAGAGAAGAATAATAACTAGATTTTAAAGTTTGCACGCAAACTTCGATGTTGGCTTGCATTGGTGCCGTTAATACCTATTTTTTAAAATGTTGTCAATTCCGCAACAATAACATAATCCAACCCCATGTCTCTATGATTCTCATAAGCTGAGATAGGTACATGCAAAATTGGTTGCTATGGTAACCAGTCTGGTTGCTATGGAGGGGTAAGTGACCTAACATATTGTTCCCCTATGTCAACACGAGTTAAATACACCAACCCCCATGTCTCTATGACTTTCGTAAGCTAAGATAGAGATACGCCATATTGGTTGCTATGGTAACAGTGTGGTTGCTATGGAGGGGTCGCTGACCTAATATATTGCTCCCCATATGAATACGAGTAAATTACAGCAACCCCCATGTCTCTATGATTTTCCTGAGCTTAGATAGGTACATGCAAAATTGGTTGCTATGGTAACCAGTCTGGTTGCTATGGAGGGGTCAGTGTCCTAACACATTGTTCTCCATGTCAATACATCAACCCCCATGTCTCTATGACTTTCCAAAGCTGAGATAGAGCCGCGCCATATTGGTTGCTATGGTAACCAGTTTGGTTGCTATGGAGGGGTCGCTGAGCTAATATATTGCTCCCCATATCTATACGGGTAAAATACAGCAACCCCCATCTCTATGATTTTCCTAAGCTGAGATAGAGACATGCCATATTGGTTGCTATGGTAACCAGTCTGGTTGCTATGGAGGGGTCAGTGACCTAACACATTGTTCCCCATGTCAATACATCAACCCCATGTCTCTATGACTTTCCAAAGCTGAGATAGAGCTGTGCCATATTGGTTGCTATGGTAACCAGTTTGGTTGCTATGGAGGGGTCGCTGACCTAATATATTGCTCCCATATCTATACGGGTAAAATACAGCAACCCCCATCTCTCTATGATTTTCCTAAGCTGAGATAGAGACATGCCATATTGGTTGCCATGGTAACCAGTCTGGTTGCTATGGAGGGGTCAGTGACCTAACACATTGTTCCCCATGTCAATACATCAACCCCTATGTCTCTAGGACTTTCCAAAGCTGAGATAGAGCTGCGCCATATTGGTTGCTATGGTAACCAGTCTGGTTGCTTTGGAGAGGTCACTGACCTAATATATTGCTCCCCATATCTATACGGGTAAAATACAGCAACCCCCAATCTCTCTATGATTTTCCTAAGCTGAGATAGAGACATGCCATATTGGTTGCTATGGTAACCAGTCTGGTTGCTATGGAGGTGTCATTAACATAATATAATGTTTCAGCTGTCAGTATGGGTGAAGCTTACCAGCCCCCAAGTCTCTAGCATTTTCCTAAGCTAAGATAGAGATGTGGCAATTTAGTTGCTATGGTAAACAATTTGGTTGCTATGGAGGAGTTAGTGACATCATGTTGTAATCTACTTTCCATTTAGACTAATATAAAGCAACCCCCATGTCTCTACTGTGTTCCGTTTAGAAGATATTTGACATTGAAAGTTATGTCAAAAAGTGGGTGTGGCTTAATTAATTTATGTTAATTCACAAGCAATGATGGGCTGGATAAGTAATTTGTTTCCTTAATGCTTGTATGACTTTCCAGTGTCAATCAATTACAGAAGCTCTTTTACATTAGGATCTATGGGGTTCATGCTCCATTCATTTCAATGAGCCATTGAAAGTCAATGAGACACCTTTGACCTACTTATTTGAAATCAGCTTGCACCTGGAGTTATCAACTGCCAGATTTTCAAACGAGTCAGCTGCAGCTGGAAATTCAACTGTCAGATTTTCAAACGATGGCAAATCTGCTGGAGAAAATCAGATTTTCATGCCTCAAACAAATAAAGATTATAGAAGAACCGTAAGACATATCGAAATGATTCTTTCTTTGTCAGAAGCAGAAGACCCTAACGAAGAGAATGCTGTAATTTTGTGAAGGTGTGATTAGAAATAAAAAAGTTATGGCGAGCTACAAATAGCCTTCATTTGATTCTGTGCAACTGCTCATTTCAGAGAAATCCATACCCTCAAACAAATAAGGATTACGAAAGAATGACCAGAGGTATTGAAATATTTCTTTTACTGTTAGAATCCCAAGATTTTAAGGAAGAGAATGGTGTAAATTGTGTGAAGCTGTGATAAAGTGTGAATGATTTATGGCGAGTTAAAAATAGCCTGCGATTGAGATTTTAAACAGAGTCCACCAGGATTTTTGAATGGAGGTGAATGGAGCAATTATGTGCACTCGTTGTGGTTTAGGCCACCTGGAGTAAAAACCATGTGTTTTTTAAAAATGAAAACAGCACCAACTGAAAGAGGACAAAAATCTCTACCATTTAGATATAAAATGTGTGTGTAAAGGTTAATTTTTAGTTGAGAAAACAGTGCAAGTATCACCAAGACTGAGCTTGCTCAAAGTTAGAGTGAGCGATGACATCACCACTCTAGGGCTCCCATAGGGAATGACTTGGGCAATTTTTGGGCCGAAATTCACGATTTTTACGGAAACCACTGGTCAAATCGGTCCGAAAAGACATAGCAACCCGAGTGGGAACAGCTTCGACGACCGTGGAACGTTTCGTGGCTGTAGCTCGAACGGGCTAGGACGAGTAGCTGACAGAAATTTTGTCAGAAGAAGAAGAAGAAGAATAACTAGAATATGCATTTCCTAGCGGAAAATGCGTGTGAATGCAGAGAGCTGAAAATGAAAGCAGGCTGAAAGTATCTGAAAAAAATCTAAAGTTGAAAGGTGAAGCTGAAAGGTAAAAGATTTGAAAGTTGAAAGTTTCAAAAGTTGAAAAGTGAAGGTGAAAGGAGAAGCATTGTAAAGTGAAAGTGTCAAAAGTAGAAAGTGGAAGCTAAAGGTGAAACATTTGAAAGTTGAAAGTGTCAAAAGTTGAAAGTGGAAGCTTAAGGTGAAACATTTGAAAGTTGAAAGTGTCAAAACTTGAAAGTGGAAGCTGAATGGTATAATATTAGTGAGTTGAAATTCTGTCTAGCATTTTCCTAACCTAAGATAAAGATATGCCAATTGCGTTGCTATGGTAAAAAGTCTGGTAGCTCTGGAGGAAAATGAATCAAGGAAATGAATCACTCTGAAGGAAATGAATCAACCCCCATGTCTCTAGCGATTCCCTGAGCTGAGTTAGAGATATGCCAATTGGGTTGCTATGATAACTATTATGGTTGCTATGGAAATGTCATTGACATTATCTAATGTTTCCTGTGTCACTATGAGTGAAACAAACAACCCCCATGTCTCTAGCATTTTCCAAAGCTGATACAGAGATATGCCAATTCGGTTGCTATGGTAACCAGTATGGTTGCTATGGAGGGGTCAGTGACATTATATAATGTTCCCTGTGTGAATACAAGTCATTTAGACCAACTCCTGTGTCTCTCTCATTTTCCTAAGCTGAGATAGAGATGTGTCAATTTGGTTGCTATGGTAACCAGTATGGTTGATATGGAGGGGTCAGTGACATTATATAATGTTCCCTGTGTGACTACAAGTCATTTAGACCAAGTCCTGTGTCTCTCTCATTTTCCTAAGCTGAGATAGAGATGTGTCAATTTGGTTGCTATGATAACCAATATGGTTGCTATGGAGGGGTCAGTGACATTATTTATTGTTCCCTGTGTGACTTCAAGTCATTCAGACCAACTCCTGTGTCTCTCTCATTTTCCAAAGTTGAGATAGAGATGTGTCAATTTGGTTACTATGGTAACCAGTATGGTTGCTATGGAGGGGTAAGTGACATTTTATAATGTTCCCTGTGTGACTACAAGTCATTTAGACCAACTCCCGTGTCTCTCTCATTTTCCTAAACTGAGATAGAGATGTGTCAATTTGGTTGCTATGGTAACCAATATGGTTGCTATGGAGGGGTCAGTGACATTATTAAATGTTCCCTGTGTGACTACAAGTCATTCAGACCAACTCCTGTGTCTCTCTCATTTTCCAAAGCTGAGATAGAGATGTGTCAATTGGGTTGCTATGGTAACCAGCATGGTTGCTATGGAGGGGTCATTGACATTATATAATGTTCCCTGTGTGACTACAAATCAATTAGACCAACTCCTGTGTCTCTAGCATTTTCCAAGGCTGAGATAGAGAATTACCAATTTGGTTGCTATGGTAAATAATGTGGTTGCTATGGATGAGTTAGTGACATCATGTTGTAATCTACATTCAACTTAGATCAATATAAACCAACTCCCATGTTTCTACGATGTTCCACTTAGAAGATATTTGACATTCAAAAAATATGTTGAAAAGTGGGCGTGGCTTGATGAATTTATGTTAAATCATAAGCAATGATTGGCTGGATTAGTTATATGCATCCCAAATGTTTCTATGACTCTCCATTGTGAACCAATTACAAAAGCTATTTTACAATTGGATCATATGGGAATCAATTTCCCCATTGAAATGAATGGCAGCAATGCATCTCTATGGCCCATTGTGAGTCTATGGGAAGGCTAAGCCAATCAAATTTCGTTATTCAAATTAGTTGATTAACAGCTGCCTCCAACTGCCACTTTTCGAATCGAGGAGACTTTTCTCAGATTTTGACCATGCCTCAAACAAATAAACATTACAGAAGAACCGTAAGACATATCGAGATGATTCTTTCTTTGTGAGAATCAGGAGGCCTCAATGAAGATTATGATGTAAATTTTTTAACGATATGTGGAAAATTCTAGGAGTTATGGGGAGTTAGAAAAAGCCTTAATTTAAAACTTTGGAGCATCATTTTCTGGGTGAAATGCATTGATCTTAATGGAGCAATTTTCTTCCCTCGTTAAGGTTTAGCCCTCCTAGATTAAAAACCGTAGGTCCTATGAAAGAAACAACTGCATCTTTGGAAAGAGGACAAATTTCTCTACTACTTTATTATGAATTTTGTGCATAAAAGTTAAAGCTTAGTTTAGGAGAGAAGAATAAATGAAGAAGTTTGAGATGTGAAAAGTTAGAGTGGAAGCTAGAGTGGAGCAGAAATATGTGAAAGTCGGAAATCTTCATTAAACTTAAACTGCGATTAATAAAAATCTATACAAGATATAAATAAGTTGAAATATGCATCTAATAGATGAAAGTGTGTAGATTTATGTAAAGTTTAAATGGTTTCTCTAGTGGAAAGTATGCTGAAGGTATAAAGGTTGAAAGAAGTTTAAAGTTCCCATTCATTTCAATGGGAAGAATAATTTTAAATAAAGTTAAATATTATAAAAAGTATAAAAGTTTGAAAAGTGAAACGTAATAGCAACCTAGTCTGAAAAAAGCTGAACGTTTTGACGCTTGAATGGTGTTTCTAGGCCAAAGTATGCGGGAGTAGTTAGGGTTGGAAAAAGGGGGGGGAATAATAAAAAGAAGAAGAAGAAGCGGAATAATAAATACGTAGGATAACAATAGTGTGAATGCCTCTAATAAGTTTAAGAGCAATATCAATATGTTGGCTCTGCAAGCCAACATAATAAGATTAAGAGAGATAACAATATGTTGGCTCTGC
>SRMA01027474.1:10083-33498 GCA_007224835.1 Danionella cerebrum | reverse complement strand
CATTGCAGACAGTGCTAGGGGGCTTATACGCTTTAAAACACTTTAAATCAGTTTTAAATCAAGCGAAACATTATGTATAGATTACCAATAATGTACTATAACAAATGTTAGAGTCAAGGTGTCGTAAAAGAAATAACGTTTATAACGTGGAAAGTGCTGTTCTGTAGCGCAACTTAGAGAAACCCAGTGACATGTTCTCAGAAGTGTCTCTCCATCCCTTCTAACACGCTCGCTACTGTCTGCGCTTGTGCATGAAACCGTGTTGGTGTTCGTAATTCATCGAATATCTTGAGAAAGTTAACTTTCACATGTAGTGCCCCGTTTTCTGTCATCCGTTCCACCTCCTCCGACACATCGCTTCACTCTCAAGGTAGTTTCACATTTGTGTACATATTACGTATTTTGCGTGTGTTTTATTCTGTTTTATTATCATTTATTACATTAACATGTGTAGTTTTAAAGATTGAAGAAACGTTACTTGATTTTTCTCTGGTTTTCAATTTTTTTTTATCTACTTAATCTGTAGTTTCTGAGAGCCACTGCACGGATTAGGTGTTTAACATGTAAAACTTGCTTCGGAATACGAAATGTTCAAGATACGAAAGCCACCCTGGAACGGATTAGATTTGTATCTTGGTGTACCACTGTATGTGCTGTAGATGGGCATCAAAAGAACCCAGAGATCCAAAACAGGAATAAGTACCAGATCATGCCATTGTTTTCTGTTTGTGATCCGATGTTAACTTCCAAAATTCTTGTATACGTTCTCTTTAGTGTGACGTTCTACAAAGTACATTTAGATGTGTCAATCCAACAATTAAAGTGTTTATTACTGCTCAGATCATATATACTTTGGGCAAATGGTGTTACACTTCTCCATCACCAGACAAAATGATAGTGTTTCTCCTTAAAGCAGAAGTTTGCATTAAAAAGTGCTTTTTTTTTTTTTTTACAAAGTGTACCAACAGCATCCAATCACGAACCTCCAAGTCACCATTCTTATATAGTCACTCACTTCCCTTAAAGGACTATGCACACAATTCACATTTTTGGTGCGACAAAGAAAAACCACGGTGCTAATGGTTTCACACTGCCTTATCGAATCCGTTTTCTCAAGGAGAACAACTAATGAAAGCGAGCTCTTTTAACGATGTGAATAGGATGTAAAACAGCAACACGGTGGTGCTCTCCCATGCACAGATCTTCATAAGGCTTCTCAGTTCTTGAGTTGAGGAAATATTGATGCAATGATGTTCCTTGCCATCTTCAGGCAGGGAGCGTCATTGCATCCGTATTCTCTAAACCCAGACGAAGAGCACCCTGCTGAGAAGCCTTCTGAAGATTTGTGCAAAGATTTCCTTTAAGTAGAATAGCACTTCCGTTATCTGTTCGTTATCCCCATCCGTTCCACTGTTACCTGGCTTTTGGTCTCACTCACTGTGACAACAAGCACGATGGATTGAAGGATTGAGTTCTCAAAGCTTTTTAAGTGAAAAACTGCAAAACAGACAAGAAAAGTGAGAGATGATTGAATGCATTATGAAGTGAGACTGACTCTGATTAATTATTATTAGCACAACTGCTCAGATGTGTCAGAAGAGCATGCTCTGTGCTCCAACAGAGTCACAAACCAATTTAGCTGAAGATGATGCTTGGTAGTCGGCCATCCATCTCAGCGAGTCACAGAAATATTTCATCTTTGTTTTTTCTGACACAGATTTTCAAGAGCAAACATCATCTATTATTCAACTTTGTGATAATTAACTCCAACGATATGCAGAACAGAGATGTTTGTTTAGCTGACTTAGTTACTTGGTGCATCAATGAAATCAACATTTTAATTACAGACAAAACAACAGCGAGCTTTGTGTTCTCCTCATTTCGATGTCACAGACAGTGCATCTCCTCCATCTTCTTCCTACCTCTCCTCTGCATCAGTAAACACCAGCTGTACCCACTGTTTAAAGAGGAGCGTCTCACAAGGCATATTCTGGGGCTGGATATTGTGATTCAGTGTGAGGCTGCTTCAAACATGAATCTGATCCTTTGAGATGTTCTGCAAATACAGCTCCAGGCTTAAAGATGTCTGACTAAATCTACGTACCATAAATACCTCCACGGGAAACTACAAAACACACCTTAGACTCAACATCCCAATATTTCAAATTCAGATCCCTCATCAAGAAGTGTTGCTGGAGGCAGTGCCTTGCAGCCAATAAACTCTTTCAATTCACAATTAATGCCTGGATTAAAATTTCACGTTTGGTTCTGTTTTGCGATCAAATTAAGACACAACAGACGTCTGTTTCTAGACATATTTAAAGTTCTGTATATTAAGGAGCAGGGAGAACACTGAGAACCATCCCATGATGCTAGATGACCCTAGAGGCATTTAGTGGAAACATAGTGATACATCTGTTTAAAGAGAGTAAGACGGGACAATGTTTATGTACCTGTTTAAACCAATCATAAGGTATTGACGCTCAGAAATCCAGAGTCATTCATGGAGTTTATTACTGCTACAATTTGCACTACAATACAATACTCTTCATTGAATGTAAAGAAATATTTGTTCATCACAATACACGATAATATCACAGAAATCATGAACATTTCAAAAATTTGTGGTACAGATTCAGATTATTAATTTTTTTGTTTACTTATTACAAAAAAATTCCATTTTTAGTCATGCTAACATGTAAATGCTTCATCGCAAGAGGGAGTGCTTCATTAATACGTTGTTTTTGGATGGCACTGCCATGATCGGTGATTTTCTGAGTCAGGAATGATCCTGAACTAGAACTGCCTCTCCCTATTAAAAGCCTGGGCAGAATGAACAGAGAACTGCCTCCAGCACAGGATGAAACAGGTGAAAAATTTATGTGAAGGTTATTTATACACACAATAAAATGTGACTGGAGAAGTGATTAGAGAAAAGCCATAAGGAGGTTTTCGTTAAGCCCAATCACACTCTCTTTATTCATGTTAACAATAATGTACCTAAAGTTTGGCTGATTTTGGTAAAGCAAAAAGATACATGTTTGAAAACATTGCAGCTACAATAATTGAAAAATGCTGTGATATGAAAACACTGGTATTTATAGTGTGTGTATATATAAGGAATCACTGTATGTACAGAGAATCAATAACATTCTTGTGTTGAATGAGAAAAGTTTGTACACGGATGTTATAGAACACAACCGATGTTCAGATATACAGAGTTTAATACTGCATTCATATATTTATGACCTGTTCTGCACTGACAAAATATACACACTGCAGATCTGCACCTTATGTGCACTTTCAATTCTTGAATTCTATACTTCTATTTACTAGTCCCTCCAGAAACTCACAATGTTGCGATCTCGCCAATTCAGGCAATTTATTTGCGGCCTTGCAATTCGACCAATAAGTTTGATCCGTCACTGTACGCTGTATTATTTTCACTCAGGACTTCCTTATCACAGAAAGCAGGCATGAGCGCAAATACATCACATTTACCTACAAATATCACTGTGAACGACCGTGCAAAGCAATTCCTTAATGTTTGCCATGAAAGTGGAGGGAAACTCTTTTTCTGTGTGTGGAACATTGTCGTGGAACAAAAAAAACCTTGCTTGACCGGCACTTCTCTACAGCAAAACATCCCAGAAGCATGTCCGTGCAAGAACCGTCACGGCTGGTGACTATCACGGAAGCTGTTGCTCTCAAATCCATCGCAAGCAGCGAAAGGAACAAGATAAACAACAAAACTTCATAACATTTTTAAAACTAGGTCTGTGGTGGTTTTTTTTTTTGTCAGTTGTCGGGCAGTACTTGCGTGGGCAAAGGTGATGATGCTAGTGAGTTTGAGAGGGGCTGTTAATAAAACTATTTTTTATGCTTTCACACAGTAGTTTCATCAATCATTTATTCCAGTGTTTCTCCTACATAGACGTAGCCATGGCGCCGCGGGAACAAAATGCTAAAAGTCTAAATATTTTACGGGGACAACATGATTTATTTTTCTTAATTGAACCTGCGCTGCAGCCTCCTGAGATCAGAGTGTGCAGAAAGCAGCGAGGGTAAAAGATAATAGAGATAATAAAAGGAAAGAACACTTAAAAAAAATCATAACATGTTTGTGAAATCACAAGGTAATGCAATGCTGTTGAGAAAAATCTGTCAAAAAAGTCGAAACTTTTCAAAAAGCTGCTGCAATCTCTGGCATTTTAGGCCGCAACAATCACAAAAAAATCCTGGAGAACTGATTTACAACATATCTCATTAACTATGTATATGTCTGTATATTCGATATGTATACATGCGTGGTGGTATGAAACTGCACAAACTAAAAAAAGCTGATATGGTAAGTTTTCAGGCTCAGATTTGAACCAATGGTGTGTCTGAATAACAACATTTGGTGATTGATGAGGTGTTGGTGCCTTTTCTCGGATTGTAATGATTATATGTTTCACTTAAACTCACACAGTTTAAGATTTACGCATAATGTTTGTCATAAAATATGACCAGAATGTTATAAATCAAATTGAATCAAATGTGTAAATGAATACAAACCTCCTTTTAGAAGCGTACACTCAACAACTGTTAATTAATTTACTTGTGCTTCTGTATGATAAGTTGCTTCCAAACTTTTCCAGAAAACGATGACTTGGTCAGAATTAGAACAACAAATTCTTTCGTTTCTCTGAGGGCGAACGATGGCTTTAACCTTTCCACACTTTGTTCTCAAGGAGAGGACAGTAGCTTTGCGCACTGATGACAAGCACAGTAATTCTCAGTGGATCTCTGAGGATCTGATGCCAGAGAGAATGAGCTCCGGTCCGTATGCGCAGGTTCAAGGTCAGTCCAGTGGGTGACTATCTCAAGGCTGCGCTGCCATATATCATAATCCATTCCTTGAGGAAAAAAAAGGTTTTAATATGATTTCAGCAACCAAGCTGGCAGCCAATTCCACCATCTGTCTTCATCAAATGACTTTGTCAGAGAGCTCTGCTGCAGAGGGTTCCTTATCATCTCTTGCATTACACTTATAGCCAGAAGTAAAGCAGGAGCGCTTTACACCATGTTTTGCTCCACCAATCTGTAATTGTGACCTTGTCACACACCGTCGGAAAGGTACTCACTTTATATAAAGTTTTTACATTTGTTTGCTTTGCCAAAAATAATCATTCTATCATTTATTTAAATTACATAAACAGAATCCTTAGGTTCAAACAGCTCATATTGTGGACTTTAGTAGTGCCCAAGAAATGACTGAAATGCTTGTAAAGTCACTTAATTGATTTAATATATGTATTTATTTTTATCACATTTTATCACACATTATTTTCCAATGATTCTCTACGATTTCGTCCAGGGATCATTCCATTGTTTCCATCCACCTATTTTTAATGCACATTTTAGAATATCGCATTAAAAACTGGATGGAAACGTCAAGATGCGCATACATTTTGAAAAAACTTATGAGTAGGATATTATGAGTTGAGTAGGATATACAATTTTCCTTATAAGAAAAGACGTGCAATGGAAACGTATTTGTATTTTTGGACGGAAACATGTCTATCTAAGTTTTAAATTCATTCATTCATTCATTCATTCATTTTCATACCCGCTTCTTCCCTTTCGGGGTCACGGGGGTCTGCCGGTGCCTATCTCCAGCACACATTGGGCGAGAGGCAGGGGTACACTCTGGACAGGTCGCCAGTCCATCGCTGGGCAACATTCACTCACACATTCACACCCTAAGGGGAATTTAGATTTTTCAATTAACCTAATCGCATGTATTTGGGATTGTGGTGGAAACCGGAGTAGCACGCAAGCACAGGGAGAACATGCAAACTCCTTCCAGGAAGGTCACCAGTGAGCCTCGAACTGATAGCCTTCTAACTGGAAGGCCACATGTGCTTTTCTTTTCGGTTTCTCCAAACATTTGAGAGTAACACAATTTCAATTCTCTGTATGTACCTCACATGTGGTTGAATTGAGATTAAAAGTGACTGACTAGACTTCTCTCCCCTACCTGATTATTATATGCAGCGATTCGAGTTAGCATGGCCTCGTTTGTTTTGATTAGATTATAGATTATTGATTAGATTTTGCAGTGTGTGTCGGAGACGTTCCAGAACAGCTGCTCATCATAAATAATCACAGAGTGATTCTACTGAAAATGGTAATGTAAAGTCAACACGAGGCAGAGAAAATCAAACTAGTTTTTTCCTCTCGGTGCAGCATCTTTGCGACATGATGCTGCAGGAATTTTAGTGGTTGGAGGATTTTTCTAGGTTGAGTATCCATAAGTTCCACAGTAAAACCATGTGTACTTTTATTCTCATGCCAGATTCTCAGAGACTGTGCAATCAATATATATTTTTATTCCCGTTACCAAATAAACCAGAGATAGCTGTCTTCGTGGAATGTTGTCTTATGTTCTGCTCAGAAATGTACCGATGCTTGGAGGTTAACCGACAGCTCGCACTGTACGACTCTTCCACAAAACAAGGTCAAGTCGGTTTAGTATTATATCGTAAGATAATAGTGATACAGTATTATTCGACTGATATTGCCTGAATCCCTTGCATTAGTTTGTCTCATCATTATCAGAATGTTCATTTAATAAACAGACTGAATGTTGCCTTTGTAGCAGTGGGAAAGGTCATAGTCGTGGGGCTTCTGATAAGGCTTCTATCAGGATGTGAGTACACTACACAGAGATGATAGTAGGTCACAGCACTCAGTATACCCACACTCGGGGCAGTCATTAATTGGCCCAGGGCTTCAGAAAGATGTGAACATCTCTGACACTGGTTCCTTGCGGTTTTTTTTACCTAGTTTTGCTGTGATTGGAGGGCACAGGAAATAATCAGAGTAACGTGAATCAGCCAATTTATACCTGTTGCAGTTTCGTGTGTTTTGTATTTGTATTTGTAGCAAGAACCAAATGAAGGAATAAAGTGTTGGCTGTAGATTTGGTTGTAGGTTATGATACATTACAACATTAAATGTTTCGTTATTTAAGCATATGTTGGGAGATGTGATTAGGACGTGCCTACCCACCAATTATTGTATTTCCTCATGTCTTTATAAGATGATCCATCGCGTCTCACTATGACTCAGTCCAATCAGCTTTGCATCTTCTCCCCTTCACCACAATGTTGGGCAGTTTTGTTAAAAAAAGTGGAATTTTATTTTTAATCTGATCATGGATCAGTTTAGTTTTTCACCCACAAACACCAACCTCCTCTTATTTACATCTCTATTATTTGTGTGCACTTTTGTTTTTTAAAATGAGGTGGAATTAAACTTCTAATTTTACTTTTAATAAAACACTTCAATGCAAAGTTTCCATGCTTTTGAATGAGGTGTGAAGCTTTAGAAAGCATTTCCTTGATGATACAATATACATCCACTGAGCTCAGGAAGTCCAAAAAACGCTGTTTGAACCGCTTCTGAACTAACAAGACATCTCTAGTGTTGAAAGTTTCCTGGGAGAGAGTGCTGTGCTGGAGATATCTTCCTTTATGTAAAGTAAATTTTTCCTCTTTGTGATGCTAAAAGAGAGCAGTTTAAAAGCCTCGTGTGAAACAGTATTTTCATCTCGGAGCTCTATTTTCTTTCACAGAACATAGTGCGTCAAAAGCGTCAAATGCTCACAACACATTCCATTAATATGTAAATTGTTGGTCAATTAGAGAGAAGTGCTGAAAGTTACCCAAAAGGGAGTAAGAAACTTCCAGAACGATGAAATAACCAGAAAAGAATATTTACAGATGGACATAATTTTGGACATTCACAAATAATATAAAGAAGAAAAAAATCCAGCTTGTTTAGTTTATTTCTATAGCACTATTTAATACAACCATTGTGTACAAAAATAAAAATCAACAAAAACAAAAGACAAAACATTTACATAAATCTAAAAAAAGATTGACAAACAGGAAAATAATAAAACTCAGCACTCAGAAAGATTAAAAGCCATATTGTCTGAATAAAAAAATTGTCTGAGCTGATCTAATCCTCAGAGGGAACAAATTCCACAGTTTGGTTTCGCAACTGAGAAAGCGCGTTCACCCTTAAGTCTTAATGTAGCTCTGGGAAATGTTAAAAGTTGCTGATTAGAAAATCTCAGGGATCTGACAGAAGGGTGACATGTTATTAAGGTTTCAAGATATGTGGGAGCTAAGCAATTTAAAGATTTAAAAACAAACACTAAAAGTTTGTATTCTATTCGAAAATGAACCGGCAACCATTTAAGACAGAACAATATTGGCGTAATATGCTCATGCTTGTTTTGCTCATGCAGTTCATGGTTCCTTTAATACAACGATGATGCAAAGCTTTCAAACCACCTTTTAATTGTAAAAATAAAAATAAAATAGTAAATTAAAATCACTGTAGCCATGTTTCCAAAGATTCCAAAGATGCAAATTAAGTTTATGTACAAAACTGGAATAGGGCATAACATATTTGTGAATTAAGCACCATTTCCCATCCATCGAGTTCAAGAGAACAAAAACTTCACTTCCTGATCAACTGGTGGCAAATGTTAGAAGAAAAATGGAAGTTGCTGCATTAGGAGAAAGCCTTTTTCATGTATAAATATATTTGCGTCTCAATCATGTCTTCTTGCTTTTGAAAAACTCGAACCACTTTAATGACAGACTTTATGAATTTTTGAATGACCAAAACAACATTTGAGATGTTGTGCAATGAAATTGTTTTGTTGGTTAGTCCATTAATGCCACCCCACCGTGACCCAGTTTCAACAGAAATACGCATTATCATTGCGTTGGGATTTATTTGGTGAAAAGCGTTTTTTCCATCAAAGTTTTTTTTTAAACATGACATTCCAAAATGAGCAGAAAAATGCAGCTTGTGATGGTTATAATTACTGAAATCCCTCATTTGGAAAGAATAATTTGTTTTAAACAAAAAACCCACACACCCACACAAATGTAAAAATTAAAAATCACATTACTGTTCACAAACC
Source organism: Danionella cerebrum (assembly GCA_007224835.1). NCBI lineage: Eukaryota > Metazoa > Chordata > Actinopteri > Cypriniformes > Danionidae > Danionella > Danionella cerebrum. The sequence continues at coordinate 24,509 of SRMA01027474.1, read as the reverse complement.
TGGAAAAGGGAGGTTTTTTCATCTCTTTTAAAATTTGTTTACCAGTGGGCTAAAGGGAAAGATGGTGCACCAGACATCTATGCTTGGTTGCTCAGAGGACCGTGGGTTCTCTTCTCTTCCTGTCGTAATACCCCCCTGTTCTTTCAAAACAAAGCCCCCCAAAAAATCCTTTAAAAATATATATGACTGTATGAAATGTGCTTACCAAAACTTCAGTGTCCACATTTGTGTTGGTGAACATGGACAGCTTTTTAATTTGTCCAGGAATTATCAAATGGGGAAAGTGCTCCAGAGCATAAGAGGCTGGAAGCCATAAAATGAGTTATAATTATCAGTCTGTTAGAATCAAACAAAAAAGACAATCCAACTTAAAATAAGACACATATTAATTGAGAGTGAATCGCCGTGTTTTATTAATATTTTCTATTGCAGAGAGACCTGCCATAATCCATAGCAGATGTTCTCTTGTTTTTAAATAAAAGTCTGGAAAAAAGAGTGTAGCACAATCCCAAATGAGGCAATATGGCATTAGTACCTCTCTGATTTGATTAATCAAACCACAACCCCAAGCTATAATCTAGTTAAATAACTGGGCCTGAAAATAAATAAATGAGCCGGATTTCCTAGCCTTTAATTGAGCCAGCTTTAGCCAACAATAAAAAGGGTTTTAATTAAATTAAAGCTCATTCTTGTGCAAGTTCTTCCGGTAACCTTTCCCAAACAAGCAGCATCTGTGTGATAGTCCTTTTCTAAACCTCTAAAAAGTGAAAAGTGTTTTACCACATGTTGAATGTCATCTCAGAATATGTCCTTGTGCTCTAAAGGCTAAACTCCCTGAACAAAGGTCTACACAGTGGTAGACGAGGTACGCAATGAGACTGCAGGAATGGTTCCATTATAGTTTTTTGTAATAAACCCTACTGTGAAGAACCATTCTTCCACGCTGATTTATTTTAACCACCCGAGCACAAATCGGCATAATCAGCTTTGTGCTGTTTTATATTTTCAGACCAGGAGATTGTTCTATGTCAGTGGTGTGCTTTGATTTCAATTAGTCGCTCATTGTTCTCTTTGAGGAGTTTCACGGCTGATAGACTCTTGAATATTCAACTACAAATGTGCTTCGAGGAAATCTGTGCCCGCTGTGCTGGAGTGTGCGCCCTGAAAGAGCTACTTCAGCACCTGTAAAGTGACACTAATGCTGCAGCTCTGACTCCAAGCCTTTGTCTCTTATAACGCAATGTGAAAGAATACCTTTGAGTTTTCAAATCCCCAGCTTTGAGGAAGCGTTCCAAGAAGTGCGAAGGGCAGGGGAGTGAGGGAAACGGAAACAGCAGAGCTAGTCTGTGGTTAAAGAACTTTGCACATTCTACTTCAAATCTTTTCAGACAAATTCTTCTTGCACCATGGGGAAAATGAGGAAATTGAACCAATACTAATTTTGTAAAAAAAATAAATAAATAAATAAAAAGTGCACTTTTTGAGCATTTTTACTACAATTTACTCTAAAACATCTTTTTTTGTGATAAATAATTTGTATAACTTTTAGCAAATATTTTTTCATTACATTACACAATAATTCCACAAAAATCCTGAAATTGTACAGTATATAATTGCTTTATCTTTTCACTGCAAAAATTGAGAACTAACAGTTTCTAAGTGTTGAGGCAAAATAAAACAATCTTTAATCCCCAAAATAGCAACAGCAAGGTCAAAACAATGTGAAGAATGTATCAAAAACCCAGCTGAACCTCCCCTAAACCTTATACACTGTTCCAAGCACTTGTGATTCAGAATTTTTAAAAGCAAAAGTCACAATCACAGGTCTTGTACTTTCAAAAGTTATCCCTTCTTTTTACCACTAGATGTCACTGATTTGGGGTCTATAAATTGAAACTTACAAATCTCTTGCACATCAAATCAGAATCGTGCATCCAATCACAACAGAAAAGAAAACCATGGAGACCTCAGGTACAACATGTGTCTTTCACGGTCATAATCTTCAAGGATATGCTACATTTCCCAGTTGAAACCTGTTTTAAGTTCTCAGAGCAAATGGAATGCTCCCAGTTCCGGTATTTATTTACAGAATTAACAAAGTGTACAGATTAAACCCTTAGCATTGAACTATTGATCTGTAGAGTCACCAAACAGAGCTAGAAATCCAAGAACCCATGACGATCTTACTGATGACAAATGGAATGAGGGTAAGTTGTTGCAGAGGACTTGCGAGTTTAGTGTTGATGAGGAACCTGGAAGAGACACTTTGGGGAGAACCAAGAAGGATAGTCTTTCCTGGGAGTCAGGGTATGTGAACTGTAGATCTAATAGTTTAGGGGAAGTATAACTTAGCCTTTTAACTGATTGGGCAGGATTGAAGGAGAGTGTTGATTGGATGATTTTGATGATGTGTCCTTGCTTGTTGATTACCGGTATGTCTCTTCTGGGGCTAATGGTATTCTTTATCAAAAGAACTCATATTTTACTTTGTCAAAAATAGAGGTACAGCACTTTTATTGCATTGAACAGCATCTAACGTGATCATGTTGGAAATGGGGTGAAACGACTGCAACAGTTTTTTACGAAGATGCACAAAATCAAATGGAATTGCCATTGTTTTCCTGCTAGCAGAAATGTTCTGCCAATTTTACTTGCACAGTGAAAATGACATTTGAAGACATTGGGAAAAAAATCTGGCCCAAGGGCTCGCAATTTGCAGATCAATTCAATAAAGCACCCAGGTTATAAGGGCTTATTTTTCCAGTAAATATAGTTATGAATGTTCTTTTGTCAAAAAAAGAATGTCCTTATTTCTATAAACAAGAAAAACAATGCTTATTTTACCAACTGTGTTGTTTTATATTGAATTGAAATGGTGGACATCCAAGAAGAAGCCGGCTATTCATAGGCTTTCCTCATTGTTCCTCATTTTTTAGCCCGCTGTGCTCGAAATGGAATAGTCATATTAAATGATGAATAGCCTCAGTCTAAAAAGGAAAGCATGTCAGCCCCCTCTGTCCTCGAACCATGACAAAAACGATAAAGCCTCTGGTGAACTTTAGCTACCATCAGGTCACAGCTTCGGTTAATTGTTTATCTGCAGATAATTTGAGAATAATTGCACATCTGACCACCATGTTAAATAAAGCTTTAGGAGATTAATAGAGTGAATATAATGATTAAAAATGGGAAAGAGGCTTTGGCCATTGAAATATCTTTAGGGGTTTGTATGTGATCTAATCTGAAGTCTCAATTATAGAGTGGTAACGATTACGAAAGCTGCTTATCTAATCAATGAAAACCTGTTGAATTAAAAGACCAGGTTAACAAAGGCATTAACCTGGCTCAAATAATGAAGGTTCGTTTATAAGTTGGTAACCAGTATTGGTTCACACAGTTTGTAAAAACAGCTTATACATAAATGTCATGGGTTCTCACCATATTAAATACACTGGCTGGGAGGGGTTGATTTGAATTTGTTAAACTACACAAGTAGTACAGTTCTTTTATTCCCACATTCTACACAGTGACATTTGAATATAGTTAGAGTTAAAAAACTTTACAGAGCGAGATAGCAATTGTTTACTGTGTGCAAGATGCCCAGCCAATAAGAGTGAAGACATAAGCCCATACTCATGATATTTTTCTATCCAGCTGTGACGTCCCGGGTCGATGACCGCCCGGTGACGTCATGTCCGGGGTGTCATGTTGATTATCTTATAGGTGCCAGCTGAAGGGGAGTGGCTGATGCACCTGACGGTCATTTTGGGGACATAAGAAGAGTGTGTGTGTGTGTGACCCAGAGTGAGCCAGAGAGCGAGCGCGCCATCCCTTTGAGAGTATCATTCTCCAGGCCGTGTGTCGAGGCCAGGCCGGGATTTGGTCCGTGGTGTGCCTGTCGTTTCTGGTGGCAGCGTGTGACGATGGGCCAGGGCATGTGGCTGCACCGGCTGGCTTCCGACGGGCCTTTGCTTTGTTTCCTTATTTAGTTTGGCTTATTTTCTTTATCTAAATAAATATTATTTGATTCAATGTGCGTCTGCTCTCCTCTTTGTTGCAGTCTGTGAGCCGGCTGTAACACCAGCTCTACAGTACCATGCATAGTATGACGACTGGTGGACATTCCCAGTGTGCTTTAGTTAATGCTTAGCCACTGGTAACGGTATTCGTGGGTAACGAGGGTGGCGGCTCATGTTCATCACTGCATTTCATTTCATTACCGTTGTAAAACTGTTGCTTAAAGGTATAGGGTTGTTATTTTCCTGTTTGCTCTTGTACTACTTCCTCTCGGTATTTGATTTGTTTATATTTGTTTTGGAGGGAACACCATTCAGTGTAGTGCTTAATAGTAGCTTTTCTTTTTTTTGTTGGATGTTCTTGGCCCGACAGATGATGTAATTGTGCTTAAGACACATTCAGCAGGACTGGTGCTCCTCACTCCAGCATAGTAGTTATTGAATTGATAGTCTTTGGGAACTTCAGAAAACCCAACAGCTGCAGAGTTTACTCTTGTCGCACTGCCACACATATCAGGGAACCACCTGGGTGTCGTTTTTTTACACTTGGGCAGTTCCTCAGATTAGGTCTGATCTAACCTTTGCAAACATCTTTGCCTAATCATTTTCTACATGGATTGTTAAAATAATTTAACGTATTCGCCCATCAATTATTTCTTAAAAGAAGATCTATGCCGTCTAGGAGTCTGATAAACTTCCTACCTTTTCCCCTTCTCCCTACTCGCCTCTGAGAAGAACAGTGAGCTACTTTACGAACTCAGGGCAAGTCCTGCTTGCTAACTCCTGAAGGCCCTTCCATTTTATTCTATTAATCCGATGCTACATTTGGATTCTTTAGGGTCATATATTTGACAATGCACTCTCTCAATTACATACTTTTATTATGTAGGTTTTAAATATTTAATTGTGGTCCAATATGTTGAATCTATGAACCCCCGGACATTTACACGCTCTTTAACTTGTGCTTTGGCGTTCTATTTATTATTTTCTCTTACGTATGCATTCAAAAACTCTTTGCATAAGAAAGCTTTATTAACAGTCAGAATTCAAAACTTAAGAATATTTTACTGTGGAATTTTTGAGTTATTCCATTTTGAACTTGGCTCTTTTGGGGTGAAATTTTTGGGGGGAACCATAGCACATTTTTGCTTAGGTCACCAATTTGGCAACCAGCGGGAATACAGTGGTACTCCGAGATACGAATGCTTCGAGTTACGAAATGTTCGAGATAAAAAAACGTCTCACAGGAAACTTTTTGCTTCGAGGTCCGAAGGAAAAATTAGAGATACCAACATTTACAAGCTGTTCTGCTGTATTTTTCCGATTGACGTCATGCTGCACTTCCGGGTTCTGGCACTCCTATCTCCCAGTGCAAAAAGGGTGTAATGCGCTTCACAACACAGCGAAACATTATGTATAGATTACCAATAATGTGATATAACAAATGTTAGAGTCAAGGTGTCGTAAAAGAAATAACGTCTATAACGTGGAAAGTGCTGTGCTGTAGCGCAACTTAGAGAAACCCTGTCTCAGAAGCGCTCTCTGCTTCTCTGCTATCTGTCTGCGCTTGTGCTTGAAATTGTGTTGGTGTCAGTAATTCTTGACAAAGCTAACTTTTATATGTTGTGCCGTAATGTTTTCTGGCATCCGTTCCACCTCCTCCGACACATTGCTTCACTCAAGGTAAAGTTTCATGTTTGTGCACATATTACGTATTTTGCGTGTGCTTTATTATCATTTATTACATTAACAATGTGTAGATTTAAGGATTGAAGAAACGTTTTTTCTCTGGTTTTCCATTTTTTCTGTTGTTTCTGCACGGATTAGGCGTTTTACATGTAAAACTTGCTTCAACATATGAAATGTTCGAGATCCGAACGAAACCCTAGAACGCATTAATTTCATATCTCGGGGTACCACTGCTGTACCATTCTGAAGCACTGACTTTGGAGAACAAAAAAAGACTGATTTTCTTTCACAGTTCAGAACTTTTCAAACATACGAAGCAGAAAGATGAACAGATGTTAGATATGGGTTGCAAGAGATAACTGTCAGTGCAGAGGCGCAACAGATGTGTTCAATGATTCTGGCTCCAATCAGAAATGAACTTCAAAAGCAAATAGAACATCGTTTGTGTCCGTATTTTCTAGTCTCTGAGTGATGTGCTGTCCTCATCTGCACAAGCGGGTCATTCAGACATTACACGTCACACAAGAGACTGATAACAGTTGCATATTTTTGTAAACAATGCAAACGTGTACCGTTATGAAAGCCATTGTGTCCAAAAAGCTTGTTTGTCGGGTGCATGAAGGCATATGCAGCTGCAACTAAAAGTGGACCACACCTATTGGGGTTTTTGTGTGACAAAATGAACAGTGGGTGTTATGTCAACAAACACTGAACATATTTTATTGTAAATATGCATTTTTTTATATATATTCACATTGTATATAAACATCTTCCATCAAACTGGATATGTGTGAGGTCTCTTAACTGAGCCCTCTTCATTCTTTCCAAACACTGTCAAGATTGAGTGAGACCTTCTGAATCCATGTGAGTGTCTGTACAGAGAGCAGTCTTCAGCCCAGAAGGCTCAGGTAGACACAGTGAAGCAAGGTGCTGGAATGGAAGATGGCAGCTCTGCCAGATCCGATGAGAAGCACACACTTCAAATGCCATTAGGGCAGAGGAGATGAGGCACACTCTCACATACAGTGCACTGTTGTGAAGGCCCTCGCCTGGGATTCCGCCCTGGGAAGATAAAAGAAATATTTTTATAGATGAATTGTGTGTTTGAGCTTCTTTGAATTTCTTATTCCAAAAAAAGCTGGTCATCTTCACTTGGAGTGTGCCGATGACAAAAAGATAAGCAGCATTTTGAACCTGCATATTGATGCTGCTTTAATTTATATTTGAAGAGTGAAATGCTATTCTGTCTGAAATAGACAACCCCATAGAAACGCATCTGCAGCACCATCATTCCAATTGTTGTGTGCCGTTTTACAGCTCATTCATTCATTTTACAACCCGCTTATTCCCTGTTTGGAGCGCACATTGGGCGAGAGGCTGGGGTACACCCTGGACAGATTGCCAGTCCATTTCAGGGCAACATTTACACACACACATTTACATCTAAGGGGAATTTAGATTATTAATTTAACCAAACTGCATGTTTTTGGGATTGTGGGGGGAACCAGAGTGCTACCCACTGCGCCAACGTGCTGCCCGCCATTTTACAGTGTTCAATGTAAACATTTGACTTTCATAAAAGTTGTTTTGTAATATTGCCATTTTAATATACTTTAACGAACAGTTTCATATTTAATGTTGAAATATTTATGTTTTCTATCTGCTTACCATTAGATACATATTCATCTTAATAAAATAGCCCATTTTTCTGTGCACAGTGATTTTGTTCTACATACCGTCACGCTAAATAATGTTTTCAAACCTGTCCAAAGGAGAGATGATGAGGAGGATGCATCTGTTATGACAGCGTCATTTAAAAAGAAAAAAATCACTATATAACTCATCTATATTTTAACAGGGGGTTCTGTACTCTACTTTATAGCAATAATGATGTCCTAAAAATGCACATTTGCTTCATTTTAAGTGAGCAAAAATCTCATGGCTGGAGATCCTGGAAATCGCAGGTCAAAGTTAGCTAAACTTTCTGTCAGAGTGCAATCCAGAATCGCACAGTTTTCACACTACCAAATTAATCAAGTCTGATAACCCAGTAAACATTTTGCCATTCAGAGCTCCTCATTTTGACATCAAAAACAAAAAGATGGGAATATACATGTGAAAGGGTCAAGAATGTGTTGTAATCAGTCACTATCTGACCAAAAACGTAATACATTTACTTTCTATACTGGTGATGTAGCCTTCAATAAATAATAAAATTAATAATAATAACCTTTATTTCATAAAGCGCCTTTCAAGCTGGCTTCCCAAAGCGCTGTACAGACAACAAAAATTCAAACAATTGACTGAAGTACTTGAAAACGTAGGTAAAAGGAATAAAACTAGATACAGTTAGGTGAACAACGCCATGGTTAAAAGTGATAAAAATGTCAACAACCATATGCAAGGATAAAAAAAAAAAGTTTTAAGATGAGATTTAAAAATGGTGTCACTTTGTGCATCTCTGAGCTGAGCCGGGAGAGAGTTTGGTGCATAGACAGAGAAAGCCCTGTTTCCTATAGTTTTAGTGTGAGTACGTGGTATAGACATAAGCTTGGACTATGAGGAGCGGAGTAGACGACTTGGGGTGTTAAAGCTTAAAATAGTAGACAATTATTCAGGGGCCAGACCATGGAGTGCTTTGTAAGTGAGGGTTAACATGTTAAAATCCACAAGGAAGTGGACCGGGAGCCAGTGCAGCGATTTAAGAACAGGTGTGATGTGTTCATATGCTCTGGTCCCAGTCAAGACACAAGCTGCTGAATTCTGAACATTCTACATCCTGTCCGGAGTAGATCTTGAAACCCCAGCCTGGAGAGAATTACAGTAATCCAGACGGGACGTGACAAATAAGTGGATTAGTGTGTGACATTCGATGCCTGTCTGACTTTCGTCCTATGCTGCAGAAAGACTAGTGAGCGTCTAGGTTACTTGCGTAACCCCACGTTCCCTGAATAGGGAACGGAGACGTTAGTCGGGATTAGACCGACTGAATGGGAGCGAATCACCTGTGGGAGCGACTGCCGAACATATCAGCGGGCAATTAATTTGCAGGCGTAGGTGATTGACTAGCAATCAGCCGGGTATAAAGCCGGGCGTGCCTACGCCACCAGTATGGAATTTTCCGAGGAGCTGGACCTACTTACCTCCCAGCGACCTCAGATCCATGACTTCAAGGGCATGGCGAAGGGTAACGTCTCCGTTCCCTATTCAGGGAACGTGGGGTTACACAAGTAACCTAGACGTTCCCTTTCAGTCGGTCCCGGAGACGTTAGTCGGGATTAGACCGACTGAATGGGAGCCTCTTTAAAGGGCCATGCCCGAAGTCCGTCCAGACAGGCCGGCACTAAGCACAAGAGAGGGGTTAGTAAGGCCGTAGTACCTGAATGGGAACTCCTTCTGCCCCTGCCCGGAATACTCATTGACGGGGAAGTCGTCCAACACTGAGAGCTTAGCTGTACTCGGTTGATGCTGACGACCAGAAGGAGGCACCCCTCGACCCACAGGGAGGAGTGGCGGAGATCGCGTCGAGGCCCGAAGGGCTACCAGCGAGTCATCGTTCTGCAAGAGAAAATCGGCAGAGACGGAAGTCATCGTTACGCGCCAAAGCAAGGGGAGTAACGGAACGGGTTCATACTAGCCACCTGAAGGGGGAGCTGTAAGAGAGACATAGAAAGGGAGCACCAAAAAAGGGACTCCCAGATCTGGACCCTAGTTCTGCAGGGGCCAGGCCGAGGCAAAGCCTCCACTACAGAACCTAGCAGCGCTGACTGCTCCGCCCAGTCAGATGCTGGAGGGGGGAGGATGAGAGAGCCGCCCGAAAGGGGGGAGCTCTTAAGGAATGTACTTCTCCGATGATGAGGAGAGTACTGCAAGCGTACACCCCCACCGTCCCCTAAGGGTGACTGCCACCACACAGGACCGCAGAGGGAACGGTGCCTACGTCGAGGTTGTAGAACCTGACAAAAGTATTGGGTGTAGACCAGCCCGCAGCTCTACATAAGTCGGTGAGTGAGGCCCCTTTAGCCAAAGCCCATGAAGCAGCAAAGCCGCGAGTGGGGTGGGCCCTCAGATGGAGAGGGCAGGGAACCTCACACGCCTCATAAGCAAGGCGAATAGCTTCCACTACCAGTGGGCAAGCCGTTGCTTGGAGACCACGGAACCCTTACGCTGGCCTCCGAAACAGATGAAGAACTGCTGCGAGCAACAAAGCTCCCGGGTTCTGTCCAGGTAGACCCGAAGGGCTCTATGGACATAACGAACCCTGGGCTGGATCTGCCTCCTCCCGGGGCAGAGCTTGCAGGGTCCCTAGTCCCAGAAGGGACCCAGAAGGGACCTTGGGGATGAATCCGGGCCTGGGCCTGGTGGTAACCAGGAGGGCCAGGGTCGAATTCCAGGCAGGATTCGTCGGCGGACAGTGCCTGGAGATCTCCCACCCTCTTAATTGAGGCCAAGCAAGCAGGACTGCGGTCCTCAATGAGAGGACACGCAGCTCCGCAGAGTGCAAGGGCTCAAAGGAGACTTCCGCAGCCCAGACAGGGCGACGGAGAGGTCCCAAGAGGGAATAGAGGGGGGTCTAGGCGGCCTAAGACGCCTAGCTCCCTTGAGAAATCTCACCGTCAGTTCGTGGCTGCCCACTGATTTCCCTTCGACCCGAAGGTGGAAGGCAGAAATAGCGGCGGCGTAGACCTTGAGGGGCGAAGGGGACAGCCCCCGATCGAACCTCTCCTGGAGAAGGTCAACACGGTTCTGATGGGGCACGTCCCAGGATCTTCCAGACGGAAGGAACACCAATCGACGAACCGACCCCACTTGCCAGCTTAGCACGCTCGTGAGGGTGCTAACGCGTGGTCTAAAGTTCTCACCACAGAGGGTGGTAGAGGCTCGGGGTCCACCGCGGACAGATATGCCATACGTGTAGGGCCCAGAGGTCTGGCCGCGGGTGCCTGTATCCCCCCCCCTGAGTCGGAGATCTGGACTCAGAGGGGTCGGCCAGGGGGGGGCTGTCACGAGCGCAGAAGGTCTGGGAACCAGACTCGGATCGGCCAGAGGGCGCGACCAGGAGTAGTTCCCGCTCGTCCACCCTGACCTTGCACAGTAACTGTGCTAGAAGGCTCACTGGGGAAAACGCATATAAGCGTTTGTTCCGGGGCCAGCAGTGTGCCAGCGCATCTGTCCCGAGAGGAGCCAGGGACAGAGAGTAGAAAAGCCGGCAAAGGGTGTTCTGGCGGGAGGCAAACAGGTCTAACCTGGGCCTCGCCGAAGATGTCCCATATCTGCTGAACAGCCCGAGGATGGAGTCGCCATTCTCCTGCCGTGGGGTGGAACCTGGACAGCGAATCCGCGATCCGGTTGCACTCTCAGGGGATATAACAGGCTTTGAGCGACAAAAGTCTGCTCTGACTCCAGAGGAGCAGTCGTTGGGCGAGGTAGTGCAGAGCACGGGAGCGCACACCGCCCTGGTGGTTGATGTACGCTACTACCGCAGTGCTGTCTGTCCTGACCAGCACGTGTCGACCCCGGAGGAGCGGGCAGAAGCGCCGCAACGCCAGAATGACTGCAACTAGCTCGAGACGGTTTATGTGCCAGCGAGAGTGTCTTCCGGTCCAGGCACCGGACTCTCGGTGGGAACCGCACAAAGCCCCAACTGGTCTTGGAGGCGTCGGTGGTGACCACCACTCGGTCGGCGTGGCTCGAGAGAGGCCACAGAAGCACTCCGTCTTCCAGACCTTCAGGTAAGGGAGCATGTCTGCCGTAGGCAGACGTAGCGCTCCCCGACGCCATGCCCAACTCGGAACTCGCGAGAGAAGCCATAGCTGCAGTGGCCGCATACGCAGGAGCCCGAGTCGAATGACTGGGGCTGCGGCTGCCATATGCCCCAGGAGCCTCTGAAATAACTTCAGTCTGGCCACTGGTCGGGAGGACACCGCGGAAAGAGCGGTCAGCAAGGCCCTGGCGCGTTCTACCGATAGTTGCGCCAGCATGCTCTCGGAGTTCAGCTCCACCCCGAGAAAAGAGATGACCCTCACCGGAGTGAGGCGGCTCTTTTCCCAGTTGACCTTCAGACCCAAACGGTTTAAGTGCGAAAGCACCTTGCCCTGGTGTCGGATCAACTGGTCCCTGGACGAGGCTATGAGAAGCCAGTCGTCGAGGTAGTCCAGGATCCGAATGCCTGCCCGGCGGAGCGGGGCAAGAGCGGCCCGGGCAACCTTCGTGAAGGTGCGCGGGGAGAGGGCAAGACCGAAGGGTAGGACCTTGTACTGGTATGCATGGCCCTCGAAACAGAACCTTAGAAAGGGTCTGTGTCTCGGTACCACTTCTACCTGAAAGTACGCGTCCTTCAGGTCGATTGTTGCGAACCAATCTCCAGGACGGATGCACGGAAGAATGCAGCGGAACGTCAGCATCTTGAACCGGTACTTGGCCAGGTGCCGGTTTAGACGCCTCAGATCCAAGATTGGTCGCAGCCCGCCTGATTTCTTGGGGACCAGGAAGTAGGGGCTGTAAAACCCACGTTCCATATCGGCTGGGGGTACCGGCTCGATCGCGCCTTTGCTCAAAAGGGCGTCGATCTCCTCTCGCAGGAGTGAGGCGCCTGTTCGGGGAACAGGAGTGTGAAACACACCTCGAAACCTGGGGGCGGACACGAACTGAATCGTGTAGCCCTGCCGGATTGTCCGGACCACCCACTGTGAGACCCGGGAAGCTTCCGCCAGGCTCCCAGGTAAGCTGACAGGGGTCGTGGTCGGGACGTGCCGATGGTCCCCATGGCGGGGCCGCCCGGAGGCGGACTTGTGGGCGGAATCACCAGGGGCGGACCCTGGGAGATGGTCAGATGAGGGCAGGGGTGGTGTGCCCCCGCGCTCTCTGCCATAGCCAGCGGAGCTCGCGCCCAAGTTGGGATCTTCGTCGGAGACCGAGGAAGAGGAACCCCAGAGCGCAGGGCATGCGAGTCCACTATTCTCGGGCAGGAAGTGAGATCTATCTTGACACAATAGGTGCTGCCGTCCCGAAGGACGGCAGCGAGGAGTGTGTGGTGGACTCCCCTCCCCCCCTGGGGGAGCTGGGTCGATGACAGGACCCAAAGACAATCTCATATCCTCCCGAGTTGCCAACCTCAGGGGAGCTTCACTAGAAACCCTCGTCTGCTTTCGAATGCCTCCGAGGTTGGCTCCGTCATCCGCATGCAGGGGTTTTCCCCAGACCAGAGGTCGAAGGAGTAAACCATGGCGGGAGACGTACTCCTTGGCAGCGAACAGGCGGAGAGGGTTCCGGCACAGAAGCAACGCCCGCTGCTTCTGGCGTGGAACTATACCCAGACCCTCCGCCTGCTTCCTGATCGTGGAGACCTTTGACGAAAATCTCCACGGCGACGCCAAAGAGGCCATCCGGGGAGACAGGCGCGTACGGAAGCCGAAAATCGGTCCTCGGGACGCATTGAAGCCTGCTCTAACCACAGATGGCGTTCCTGGACCACAAGCGTGGACATCGCGTGACCGATGTTCAGTACGGCTGATCTTGAAGCACAAGGCGACAAATCAGCGGCTGAACGCGAGTCTCAGAGAGACTGCTGGTCACCACCACCCCGGTGCATGTCACGGAGGACCTGTAAGGTCGCCATAGCATGCAATGATGCAGCAGATTTACCCGCAGCTGAATAAGCTCTCATCATCAGGGCTGATGAAAACCTCCCAGCTTTGGCGGGAACACCCGAACGAAACCGCCAAGCAGCAGCGCTGTCGGGGTAAGCACCGTGACAACCTGCCCACTCGGGGAATCAAAGAGTAGCCCGTATCTGCTGCATTGACCAGAGTGGTGAAGAGGGAGGAGCTCAATCCCCTGACATGCAGGGGAGCCTGCCAGAATTAATGAGCTCCTCGTGCTTCTCGGGGAGAAAAAGGCACTAGCGGTATGCGGGGAACCTGTCCAGGCGCCTGCCTAGCCACCAATTCTCCAGCCGTGACAGCATCGACTCGGGGGGGAGGAGTCACCTCCCGCCGATCGAGGCTGCGCCTGTGAGAGCACCGCGAACGCCTCCGGCTCCAGCTCAGCTGCAATCCCGGAGGAGGCAGCTAAGCTGGAGAACCGAAAGCCGCGCCCCTTCCGATGCTGCGTAGGAGAGCAGATCGTCTACAGGATCATACAAGGTACCGGGCGACACCGAAGCGCCGTCCGATTCACCCGCACACCAGACGGGAAGCACGCTCGGTGTTTGGGGCTGACGCGAGGAATCACCTGACGCCGCTCTACCCAAAACTTCCGCGCGCGACTCAGCAGAGTGCTGCAATGCAAACACTCACGCTTCACGAGAGCCGCGTCGGTGTGCTGGAAACCAAACACATCACGCAACTCCCGTGACCATCTTTTCGACGAGAAAGCCCACAACAGCCAGGAATAGTGCACGTTTGCTCATCGTGTCGTGAAAAATGGACAGGATTCTGAGAAAGCGGCGGAAACACACTGGACAGGCTTGCTTGCTAAGATCTGAGGTGCCGGCGTGGTGGCGTGCTAATTCTGGGACTTAGCAGAGGTCAACACCAATGTGCCAAGAGTAAGCAACCTACTAATCTTTGCAAGCTGGTAGCGTCAAAGTTAGGAGAGAGAGTCACACTCAGTCAGCTCCGAAGGAAAATTGCATACTGGTGACGTAGGCACGCCCGGCTTTATACCCGGCTGATTGCTAGTCAATCACCTACGCCTGCAAATTAATTGCCCGTTGATATG
>SRMA01027473.1:0-13679 GCA_007224835.1 Danionella cerebrum | reverse complement strand
GTGGTGTCAATGAATTAGAGGTTTGCTCTAATGACCACTGAAAGCTGCCATTTTTGCTGACATGAGTACGACATAAAAGAGCTGCACTTTGGTGCTCAGTCCACATTTTCATAGTAACTTAGCACGGGAAACAGGAAAAAAAATAGCACACCCCAATTTTTTGTCAAACCGTTCCCTGTGATCTGCCACCAACAGTATAAACCACTTGACATCTATAATTTTTTCTATTTGTTCTTTGATTCCTTCTACGTCATCGTCTTCTTCTTTCCTGTTTCCACCTGTGACACAGAGGGCATCTGTTGTACCACAAAACACCACCTTCAGGCACTGTATCAAGTTTTCCTTGACCGAGAAGAAGAGCACTCTGCTGAGAAGCCATCTGTAGATTTGTGCAAATCTCAATTTGGATCGGTGTGTAGAGGCCTTTATTTTCAACCTCCCTCTTCCTCACTCTGAAATGTATTCTTTGTTGTTGATTAAAAGTGGTCTTTTCATAGTGCTTAAAAGTACTTTAAATTGTTAACAATTTTCCATGGAGGTGTCTGACCAGGTGGTAATTGGCCAATTAGTTCATGTGCTGTGATTTGTAATGGCACTGTTTTGAAATGGCAAACGTATCATATTAAGTCAGGTTGTTGTGTCTTATGAAGAAAGTGCACTTTGTGCCATTTTGAAATGTGTGAAGCAGAAAATCTGGTTAAACTTTCGGAGACTTGGGAAGAAGTTTGTGAAATAATTGTGCTGTGCATGTCATTTTAGTGTGTTAGCAATTGTTAGAATACTTGGAAAGGCATTTGGTCAAGACTCCTAAAGCAATACATTACAAAACATGTAGAATTTCATGCAAATTTTATAATTCTATGAGTGAGGAAACAAGACTACAGACTTACCGGTACATTTGCAAGAATCTGGCCACTGCTGAGATTGTGTGTGTGTGTGTGCGTGTGTGTGTGTGTGTGTGCGTCTGGGTAGTGTTGGAGAGAGAGGGAAGCCTTGATAGTGAAAAATGATTCTCATTATTTTCCACTAACGATAAAACTCAGGGGTACCCCCCACCTCATCGCACACAACTTCTCTGAGGTCAGAACTAATAAAATTGATCAGGCACAAACCCGCACAGTGAGCACGCCAAAAGTACAATCTGTTCAGAATATTGCTGTGGCTACCCCCCAGTAAAACAAGCGGTGCTTAGGTTCTGAGTGATAGATCATGTTTAGTTTGAATGTACTGTAAGTGTGTGTTCTGATGTGATTTATGTTGCCTCAACAGAGGATAGTGTTCATCTGACCTTTACAGGGATGCTCCTACTTTCTGTCACTGTATCTATTGAGGTGATTCATGTGTGTATCACACTAAGTTTTCTGTATACCTTAGCACTTTCTTTCTCTTTTTTTTTTTCAAATTAATCAATATCTCAAGACTGTCCGGAGAATTCTTTCAAATCTTTGCTTCCCTCTCTGCATAATTTTTTATTTTTTCAAGCTCAAAACTTGCAATGGTTTGCAAATTTTCTTTGTAAAATGTAAAATTTATTTTCTGTTTATATTAAAGATACAACAGTAAGCTACAATTACAATCATAAAGACTTTTGAGAATCATTCGAAACATTTGAGTGAATAAAATGAAAATAATGTGAGAATTTCCTACTAATCCTCACATTTATTTAAAAAGACCTTTCTTCTAAATTTTTAATACTAAAACAAAATATGGGTACTACAAGTAAAAGTTTAGTTACAAAACGTGATTCCATGGATTTATAGTATTTTATATAAAAAATAAAAATTGTCCATAAACATAACATAAATGAAAATGCAGATTTAATTATTATGTCAGAGAAAATCATTATGATTGAATACAATTTAAAACCGAAACCATTTTGTTGAACTTACTATATACAGTCATGTGAAATGACAGTATTTTTATTAAAATTTTTCTAAATCTGGAGCCACACCTACTTCTAATATTCCATCAACCCTCTTCCATATAAGCTGTTCCTTCCTCCTGTTCCCTGACTCAGTCTGAATCAGTTTCATCGCTGTTCTCACAAGCTCAAAGCTCAAACTTCAAACCACCTTTGCTACCCAAAAGAAAACTACCTCCAGGAAGTCGCCAAGATTACCCGCGCCTCCAATCGAAGAAACGGACAGATCCCCGGCGATGACATCCCAGGGGACCGCAAGAGGAAGACCAGGGACAAGGGCAGCGTCATTAGCCTCCCGACCTCAAGTCTCTTAGACTCCCGTACGATCGCCAGCATCCTCAGAGGCCCCATCCTCTTATCAATCAGCCAGATCATCGCCAGGACGAGCCAGTTCCTGAACAACCCAGAAACTACGTCAGGAACTGGCGAGGATCAACATCCAGCCTTCGAGAAAGGCGAATAAAGCTGAACTTCTCAGGCTCTACCAGAGCCACATGTCAGCGTCTTCGCCGGGAACCCAGAACCGCATTTCCCAGAGGGCCAAGCGACAACAACCAGTGAAGATGAGAAGAGTGACAACAAACACCACAGCGCCCCCTTCCCCGGAACTCCTGACTGAAAGACCAGCGATCGGTGAAACCGTGAGTTTCCAGCCAGCACCAGGACATTTTCCACAATCCAGCTCAGCTCAGTGGCCGGCTCCCCTTGCCTTCCCAATCCCAAACCAGCCAGTTGGACCTTCTCTCCCCTTTCCAGCGTCTCTATCCAATCCTCAAGCCGGCGCAAGTGGCGAACCTCCGGCTCAGAGCTGGCCCATGGGTCCCTACGCCGCCCACCCAGCTGGTTTCCTGATGGTCTGCGGCTTCTGTTTTCCTACCGCCCCCGCCTCCGTTCCTTTCACCGCGTTGCCAAAGAACAATTTTACTTTGGCATCAGCAATCCCTCTATCAGCACCCCATCACGCCCTGGCAGCTGAACCACCTCACGTCACCCCTTTTCTCCGCGCTCAGATCCTCGCAGGTGCGGATATTGATCTTTCCCTCCTTCTCTCCCCTCTTTCCTCAGGCGAAAGAGATCATACTGGCCCAATGGAATCAAATGATTTACTGGGGGTTTTTAAGATTAGGATTTTGACTCTGCTATTCCAGGACTCTCCATTTCTTCATTTTAAGCCAGTACCTGGTTGATTTACTGGTATTTTATGAGTCATTGTCATGTTGAGTGGCCCAGTTCCTCTTCAACTTTGACTTTCTGACAGAAGGTCTAAGATGTTCCTCAAGTTCCTTCTGATGCACAGTAGAATTCATGGAGGATCCTGTTATGGTGAGTTGGCCAAGATCGGCTGCAGCAAAAGAGCAAAGACTATTTTACGGACAGTGGGATGACTGATTTTAAAACCTTTGAAGACCCTCTTTAATCCCTGTCCAGACTCATTGTCTGTTAAAAAAATGTTCTGAAGGACTCGGGGAGCTCTTTTGCTCTTGCCATTGCTCTTTGTGCTCACTCATCAAATATCTGAGGTTTAAACGGTGAAAACCTCTCCAAATACTGAGTAATGATCTTCTAATGATGTGCACCTGCTAGGATACACCTTTGTGTGTTCTGAGCCATTGGAAGTGGGCAAACATTTAAGGGTGTCCTAACATGTTCCTCAGATAAAATATGTATTGTGTAGGGATTGCATTATGAAGATCTTTAAAAGGGCGGCATGATGGCGCAGTGGGTAGCACTGTGGCAGGAAAAATATTGCCGGAGAAGGGGTGGGTTTGGAGAAGATCACATTTTTGCAATAATTTTATATCACAAAAAAAAACCATAAATCGCTGAATACAAACAATTATTGGTAAAATATACAGTGATTCGACTGTTAATATATGGATATTTTTTACAGTGCACCCTACTGATAGCTTGAGCTCTTGTGGTGAATCTTGAGTAAATAGATTCATAGTATTCTGTACACTAGCAGCACGATAACGATAACATTGATAAATACACAGACACATAAGCTTAAAGGTGCCATAGCTCCGAGCACCAACCACTGACCAATCAGATGAATCCCTAGTATGCAAAGCAGACATGGAGCCTGATTCATAAAGCATGAGAGCCGTAGAGCCGCACTGAAGAACAGTACGCTATTACATCACATTTTGTTTGTTATAATTTAATATGCATTGACAAAGTTTTTAAAGTGCTGCTCTGTGTTTATATTTTTGCCAATTCTGACTGACAGGTGAGGGTTGGTCAGCAGCGTGTGTGACGAAAGCATGACTGTTGGAGGTATGGGGGTAAACAGAGCATTTTGCAGAGCCCTAAAATACGAGCTGTGTTTTTATGATTAATATTGCATTTAGAAAGTACTAACGGCTGATACAGAGGGCTCAAATATTTATGTAAAGGGCATAAATGGCACTTTTGTTCTATGAATAAACTGTTAGAATGTTCTAAGATAAAATTGTAAACAAAGCACATTTTTATTTTAATCACAACAAAATGCAAAAAAATGGTTAAAATAAGAGTAGATATTGATGTGGAATCAAAACAAATGACAGAAAAGGTAGATCACGTTTTTAGCTTTATCAAAGTTTAACCACAGCATTTCTGGACCTGATCTGTTTTAAAAACTGTATGAGCGCTCAAGTGCTAGAAATGTCATTTATGCCCAGAGTTACTCTGTCATCTTCAATATATTATCTACGAGTCTTGAAATATTGTCTGAATGCCTGAGAAATACACACTTTCTTCTAGTGTGTGAGGTGATTACACTTGGTGTGTGGTGTGTTTGTATTTCAAGCCCTCTGCACCAGCCTTGAACACAGTCTGAGATGTATGTATATTAGAATAGGAGACGACAGGCAGAAGTACTCGACAAAAATATGAAGAAATCTGGAACTTCATAACTTTTCTCACATACAAGATATAATATGATGCTTACCGTAATTAATTATATATTATTAAATCTCTTGTTCCTGTGTGATGTGTATGGTTATCAATTTTATTCCTTCCTAATTTAGATGTTATGATAAAATGTAATAATCTAAAAAAACTAAAATTATTATCCAGTTGGTACATCTCCCATCAACTAAGAGCTTGAGTTTGTGTAGGAAATCTTGATAACATAGATTCTGGGCACTTGCTATAACATTGATAAATACTCAGATAAGCTCAATAATGCTCCCCGGTTGATCTCTGGAGGGGTTAGAAGCAAATGACTAACAGCAGCAATGTGTCAAGATCACATTTAATGTGAATAAAGAGTGGTGGCTAAAGTCAAATGTTAATGACAGCATGTGGATGAGTCTGGTGGAAAACGATGAACATTTGAACATTAAAATTTTCAATTAACGTTTAATAATAGAGAGTCAACACGGCTGAAAAAATATCCTTCAATTTTCCAACTGTGGTTTAAGCACAGTAGTAGTGATGATCCTCTGTAATAAACTGAGCCATTTCCTAAACATCCTTGAACAGCAGAGAAGACACATCTTTAGAAGTTGCTAGTGTTGTCTAAAGCCTGGGTCTAAAACAGGCTGATGTGCAATTCCCAAAAATTGAAACCCATACACACTGACCTTAAGCTCTGTGACTTTTCAGTTTGGTAGCAGAGTTTTTCTGGACTGATTTCATAAATGTACAAGTGAAAACTGAACAATTGATCAAAGAAATCTTACAAATATGGCAGATAATCAATACGATCTACGTCAGGAAATCAAAACAGACGTGAAGAAGTGGAAATTCACATCGCGAAACACTGCTCACTGGTGTTTATGAAGTGATATCACAGACAGGCTTTGGCTTAATTGCAGAAGTACCAATTGGACTTGAGTGTGTGTTCTTTGTTCTCTGTAATCATGATGGAGAAGGAGGGGCTAGATGCATTACTCATCTACAGAACATGTTTTTATGACGATGCAACTGCATATGAAATTTGTTTTTAACCCTTAGAAGTCTCCGCCAATGTAATGAATTGGAGAGGACCAAGTTGCGGGATCCCAGTCTTTTATTGAATCAAAAAACACTGGGAAAATGCCTCAAAAATATAAAGAGTTTGTCGCAATGGGATCCTTAACTTGAACTGGGAAAAGAAACTCTTCAAAAGGAGGAAAAAGGGAACAGCAAGAGATTCCAGTTTCAGTAACACCCAAGCCTGCAGAAGATCACAGAGCCAGACAAGAGATCCAGACTGTGGAAGAGAAGGTGAGCAATAATGACTTCTGCACTCCGAAAAAGCAGATGCCATGAGAGACAAAGTGAGCAGAGTAGTAACTAGGAGAGGAAAGAGGCTACTATATATATATATATACATGACCAGCGTCATCAAATGGTGAAAAGAATGATATAACCCTTGAAAGTACAAGACCTGCGAAATGGAAAGGGACCTGAGTGCGGTGTGCAGTAAAAGGGGCTGGTGAGGGTCGAGCCATGCACTCCCAGTCCAGCCGCGCACCCTAAATTGTTCTAGCACAAAAAAAAATAAACACAATGGCAACAAAAAGTATTTGAAACAGTCTAAAAGGTAATAAGAAATTTCACATTGCTTTGACCTTGTCTTTGAGTCGTTGGAGGATTTAATTATTTTTTATTTTGCATTTTAATTATTTCACACTTTATTTGTTGTTAAGATAAAACATAAAAACGGTTCATTCTCAATTTCAAGTTAAAAAGTCTCATTTTTGCAGTAAAAAAATACAAATGTAAGAATCTGAATTATATTTTTTATACAAGTTCAGGATTGTTGTGGAATGTAATGAAAAAATATTTCAAAAAAAAAAAAGAACTTAATTAATACCAAGCATCTAAAAAATACTGTTTTAAAGATCATTTATTAGAGCAAACTATAAAGTAGCAAAAAAAAAAAAAAACACACACACACACACACACACACAAAAGGCCCCAGACTTCTAAGGGTTAAAGTGATTTAATCCCACTGCTGCCCATGGTTAAAGCTCCTCGTTCATGTACGATGTGTGCCCACCTTAGGGACAGGTGTGTGTGGTGTTGGAATAGATTGAAAGGAACATATTGATATTCAACTCTTGCATCCATTTCTGCCCATGTTGATGTCTGAGGTCTGCCCATGCTGCGCCAACAGTATGGTGTTTCCTTGCTAAGTTCAATCTGAGAATCCCTTCCAGCCTGATTTCATTTTTTGACAAACATCACATTTACATAACACTTTAGTCAGATTGTAGACCCATCTCCTCCAGCTTACCCACCAATTATGAACAGTTTTCCTTAGTCACTCTTTTCCCTAGAAGCTTTCCACGCAGTATAGCTCATTTCTCCCTGAGTTGTCTAGCCTCCTCTAGTGTGGGCTGGTCTGAAAGAGTGAAGCAGCTATTTCTAAGTTTAGAGTGGAAGAGAGGGAGCAGGATCTATAACACCCTGACTTATAGAGCCTAGCTGTGATGTAACTTCCTGTTCTATCTCAGAACACTAGGATTCACTTTTTTTTCTATTACACTCTGAGACCTTAGATTCCCCACGGAAACTCTTTTTGGTTATGTTTTTCTTGACTTGGCCTTAGTTTTCTCAAGATCTATTTTTTTTTTAGCTTGTACCGATTTTTGGGAACATGTCTTCTCCCACTTTTGTTTTATTTAAATAGTAATTTACTTTTAAACTCTAACACTAATGGATCCTCAGGTGCCTCTGAGGCCCAGTGGTCTCCTGCCAGTTTAACCACTGAAACCCAGGTTCCAGCCCGAGAATCACTGACAGAAGAACATCAATGATAGATAGAATGAACAGATCAATAGTTGACAACATAGACACACCTTGAAGATAATGGATGAATGGGCACATATTGTCCAAAGATGCACCTTTCCTCGGTGCTCCACCAATCTCTCTGTCAATTCTTCAGCATTTGATCTAGTCCCAATGGTTTTGATCCTAGGAAACTGGAGTAGATTCTGGTTTCTTCACCCCATTACAGAATCCACTTTCTACAGACAAGAACTGACATCTCAATTTCCCTGTGCACGTTTGTTTTCCTGCGGGAATGAGTGCGTACTGCGGTTTTGTACGTTTGATGAGCCGCTGTGTGGTTTTGTGCAGGAGTGTTCCAGAAATCTTGTGTGTTTTGTATTTATGAATGTACATACATGACTTAACCTCTGCAGAATCCGTTCTTCCGATGGCAGAGAAACGAATGCGACTGGTGGGAGGAGAATGTTCACTCCTTTAAACAAGAGTGATTGAAAACAGACAGAATGGTTGGACAAAAGTAATATCCCATCTTCCTTCCCTCTTTCTCTCTGGCTCTGAAATGCAGCTCCATTATCCTAAGTGCGATAATAAATACAGCAATGATCCAGAATTAGCCTTGTTTTCCTCCGACCACATAGGAATAGAACAAAGTGGCAGCTGAAAAAGGATAGAATAAGACAAGGAAGAGGGGACGCACAAACAATGCCAGCTGGACCAGAATCTACCACAAAAGAAATAGTCGGTTGTATCAAAAAAAGGCATGAGAGTTGTTCTAGGAGTTGAACCAGGGTCAAACTAAAGGAACTACAGAAATCAGCCTAAAAGGATGAGCAGGATGGGTGCCAAGAGACAAGCATCAGATATCACATGGAAGGGTGAACAGACAATGACTTCCAGGTTAAGGTTCTTACAAAGGGATTCTGGAAGATGGAGCACTGATTGGCCGCCAATGACCTGGTCTCATAAGCAGACCAATTAAAACTCTGCTTTTCACATTTCACACAGGCAGACCTAGAATGTGCACTACTTGTGATGAGACCCCAAAGAGGGAGCCAGTGCTTCATAATCATCCTACTAGAGCTCCATGAACAGTTAAAAGTATTAAAATATCAAGTTCATGACCCCTAAAAATATCTACAACTTAGTTTACTTCATGTCATTAGTTTACTTTACTTCAAGAACTATGGCATAACACAAGTAAAGATGAAAACAGTACATATCCTAGAGAGAGTATAAACTGTAGATTTATCTCATCCTAAAGGTCACAAACATCAACTGATCTGCTATCAGTTCTCATAGCAGGGAAGTATTTCAACAAATGACTCTAAAGAATGTCAAGATTGAAGCTCCTACTAACAGTGCGCTGAACTTGGGATCAATAGTGGCAGCCGTGATGATAATTTGGCACACATATCTGAAAAATAATAAATATAAAGTGTGTTGTCAAGTTCACTGACAGTTGCGAGGCAGAGCAGGGAAACCGATGCACCATTCATAATTTTCAAAAAGTTTAAGGTGGTTCTCTACGCGCTAATAACCACACACATATATATATATATATTTATACAAACTACCTCGCTACTCAGGGTCCATTAACACATGCAGCCAACTAAATGTTAACTAAGTATTTGGTGGATGTGATTATATTTTCAGAAGCAGACAAAAGAATTTTATAAAACTTGTGAAAACAGCGTGAAGCTCGACCGTCATACTGGTTTAAACTACACACAACATAAAATAGAAAATAATCCCAGAGGGAAATGTGACCAATGCAAACAAAATGAAAATACAGAGCATGTTTTAATACAAAGGAATCAAAATAAAAAAAGACAAAAAATAAAGAAATAGAACAATGAAAAATAAACCCTAAAACACTAGTAAATAAATGAAGCAACGAAAGAACTTACAGTGTTCTTAAAAATGTATCAGACACAAAACATAAATATAAAAGAACCACTTAAAAAATTTAAAAATATATATATATATGAATATTACAAGAACGTTTCATTCAATCATTCAGGATCCAAACTACTGATCCAGATGGTGGCGCTAATGCACCATAAGCAAACTGCCAAAAAATAACGGAAGAAGAATAAGAGAGTAGACCGTGCCGTTTACCAGCCTTCAGAGGATCCTCCCAAGCCGCAGCCTTGGAGGATAGATAGAAGTCACGTGGGTTGGTCAACCTGCATTTAATTGGACAATGCATTCTGGCAACCCTCAAATAACTACTGGAAAGATCACAGTAGCCGCGACGATTAAAAAATACGGTCTCTCTTTTGTTCACAGCTCCAAAAGTTTACAAAAACGTCGAGGTCTTTTATTGTTTGTTAACGGTGTTAATTGTAAAAATATAAATCCATTTTGCAGGAGTCCCACATATAGCTGTTTCTCCCGCACACACACACACATATGAGAACCTTGGCGCCTGCGCCAGTAATCATTCATTAACATTGATCCCGTCGTGATGCAGGTCTCTAGCACATGAGCTATTCAGTGCTGTTCAGTTTGAGGGTGTATCCTAAACACTAAGCATCTGTTTTCATGTTTGTTTTCATGTTTGTTAAAGCAGAAACTCATCAGAGATTTGAGAGCAGCCATCGCGAGCGCAGGGAGCTCATTGTGCAATGCAAGGATGAATCCGCTGGAGTCTCTTGAGTGTATTCCATTTTTAATGATCCATTGGTGATCTGCACAAAGCTGTCAGATGAGAACGAGACGCATGACTATTGAAACGAAAAGTTTAGTCATGTACGCCTTTCACACACCACTGTTTGGGAACCACTGGTGTAAGTGGTAATCCAAACACGGTTGGCAGAAGTAGGTGACGTGGCACATTGTTTTATCAGACAGTGAAAAAGGAAAGTGCAAACGATAAAATAAAGGGAACAATGAGAGCTTTCTCTCCCTCTCGGTCCCTCACTATTAATACACATGAATCTTAAAAGGAGATAAATGTGGAGCAGTACAAGAGCATGGGAGTCAAACTGAGGCTGATAGAGCGGGGGGGGGGGGGGGTACTGGAAACGG
Source organism: Danionella cerebrum (assembly GCA_007224835.1). NCBI lineage: Eukaryota > Metazoa > Chordata > Actinopteri > Cypriniformes > Danionidae > Danionella > Danionella cerebrum. The sequence continues at coordinate 3,022 of SRMA01027473.1, read as the reverse complement.
GACAAGGAAAGATGGATGTTGGGTATTAGTGAATTAGCCATAGAGCGTGGAACATGGCGTGTAGAGGTGGTTTCATCTGATATTTTGAAAGTAAAACCATTACAATGTCGTGAATTAAATGGCAGCAAAGTCACAATGGTCACATCTGAATTAACTTTTTAAATTAGGAATCAATCAGGCCATTATTGGTTATTATAATATACAGGTATTAAAAGCTCCTTCAGTTCAGTTATAGGTGTTTCTGACAAACTGAAGATTGTAAACTGATTGGGCTGAATAACTTAAAATATGCTGTTACACATTTACTCTTTACCTAAAGCAATTGAACGGATATTATTTATTTTACTTTAGAGATTTAATGTGAAGGAGGTGTGGAATTTGAACCAGGAGATGTCAGTTTGTATTTCATTACAGTGCATCAGCTGAAGGAGGGGAGGAGAACGATCCCTTTCCGTTCTACTCATTTCATTAGGATCCTTCTAGGAACACATCCTGACAAGAATACAAAAACAAATGACTAAAGCATGAGCACATACCTCTCCTCTGTGACCCTGGAGGAAGATCAGCCTCTGCCCGACCTTGAGAAGAATGAGTCGAGTCATTACTTGTACTAAATCGCAGTGGTGCTTTTTGATTAAAAGCACATCAGGTACTGTGCATACCATGGCCAAACAGCTATGAAGGGTTTAAATATGGCACCATTACAGACAAGATATATGCAACGCCCAGCAAGAGAATATTCCCATCACAACAGAGCAATGGATCGTGAGGGTTTTCCAGAAAATCCCCTTTGAAATCACCGTAATGAAGAAAAGTAAATATGAAGATTCTTTGTCGTGTATCCAGATCACAAGGATGATTGATGGCCTCAATGCCCTTCAGCTGCTCTGTCAACGTCCTTTGTAGACATTTAGCTTTCAGTGTTTCAATATGGTCCCAACAAACTAAACCAAAAAAAAATGTAAAAAATGTCCAGGCTCTCCATTTTCATTCATTCTCCAACACGTTTATTCCCGTTTTGGGGTCACAGGGGTCTCCAGAGAGAGGCGGGGGTACACCCTGGATAAGTTGCCAGTCCATCGCAGGGAAACATTTTCACTGAAGAGGAATTTAGATTCTTCAATCCCATGTGGGGGAAACCGGAGTACCCAGAGGAAACCCACGCAAGCGAGGAGGGAAACCCACGGGGAGAACATGCAAACTCCTTCCAGGAAGGTCACCGGCAGCCTTCCAAATATTGAGATCAGAAAATGGGCAAACGTTTTTGATCAAAATGTTCATCACGAACACTAAATGTGTCTTGAATTGTTCATTTTAATTAAAAGTTGGTTAAAACAATACTGAAAATCCTGGTGTAGATAAAAACAGTTTTATTTTGTAAAATTGTGCGCGATACTTGATCAGAATATATTTGTAAATGATATAATTGAGCAGGTGAACACTGGTCTAACACAGAATATGTATTTCTGTGTTTGAATTTTATGTTTAATTATTTACACATAGTGAATTTTTATAAGTGCTGCACCTGCCCAACAACAAAAAAATCTGAAAGTAGACGAACAATTGTCTAAAAAAAGGTGATATCTCAAGCCAACATTTTGTTATTTGTCTTTTGCTTTGGACAAAAAAATTCTAAATCCACCTCGTCCTAGACCATTGTTGCTACAGCAACCGACAATTTGACCAGATGTCCAAACTGGCCTGCCTTTTCAGACTGGTACCATTAAAGGAATTCTGGAAAATAACTGAGAATGCTGGGAAATTATCCATCGACTTAATATGGGGTCAAACTTTGGAAAATATGGGGGGTTGTTTATGGTATTCACAGTTTTAAAAAAATGTATATCATTAATAGCTCCTTAGCAACACAACTATTTACCCTAGCAACCAGTTTTCTGAACTCTTACGCTTAGCTTTGATAAATGATGAAAGACATGTGGGTTAGTTTATATTACTCATATTGGCATTTGGAACTTGACTCCCCTGAAGTGACAAAAAAATAATAAAGTATACATCCTCTTAAGGGTAATGCAGTACTCTATTTTCTCATTTTAAACAACCATCTTACCTCCATTTTTATGATTTTTCCAATCAATTTGTGAAATATCTTAAACTGAAATGGTGCAGGGAAGCGCTTATTTTAACACAGAAGGGTCCCATAAACAACACACAGCTCTGCTGTAAAACACCAAAGAACAGATTGTTAAAATGCATTAGACCTATAAAACAAAACAAACAGAACAGATGGAGGTTTCTTTACTTACTGTATGCACTGTTCACCACAGTATGAAACAGTATGGATGTAGATGGCGAGCTGCACGATTGCAACATGACCTTGCCATTTCAACCATGAACGTTAATAAAAAAAAGGATATTGATAAACACCTCAGCGTGACGATGAAAATATTTGTTTAATATCAAAATGTCGCATTCAAAAATATATTTAATCTAAGCCTGAATTTTGGTTTTCTTAACACAACACACCACCTTTTTGTTCTGTTGGCAGGTGGAGGCTCATGGTTAGGATTACACAAAAGGTTGACATCTTGAGTTCCCAAGGATTCGGAAGTTAATGAGGCTTCCTTCATACTGAGCCATCCTTTTAGAAATGGGGCAAGATGCTGAGAAAAAGGAAAAGCAGGATGTGATTGTGGGCACTCTGCCAGTTCATAGATCCATTGCTTTTGGTTATTAAATCTATAAGCAAACATCTGTTCTTTGAGTTTCATAATTGCTGTTTTGTAATTTAAAAATCTTGAAAATGAAACGAAAGCATCATAGACCGTTTCGACTTGCACTTAGAGACCTGTGCAGATATTGTACTTTGTAGACAAACAGCATCATCTGTAGGATCAACATGGTATTGCCACGTTATAACCTCACGCAGAATCCAGGGAGAAATACTTTTTAATACAGGTTTAAATTTCACTTCTTATCATCTCACTTATGAAAACAGACAAAAACTTGACAATTTGTCACAATCAAAGTCATTTACATTTATACAAACACAAATAAATTGTTA
>SRMA01027472.1:0-47766 GCA_007224835.1 Danionella cerebrum | reverse complement strand
ATGTGTCGGAGGAGGTGGAACGGATCGCAGGAAACATTACGGCACCACGTATGAAAGTTAACTTTCTCGAAATATTTCATGAATTACTGACACCAACACGGTTTCAAGCACAAGCGCAGACAGATGGAGAGAGCGCTTCTGAGAACGCGTCACAGAGTTTCTCTAAGTTGTGCTACAGAACAGCACTTTCCACGTTATAAACGTTATTTCTTTTACGACACCTTGACTCTAACATTTGTTATAGCACTATATAATGTGTACATAATGTTTCGCTCAATTTAAAAATGATTTAAAGTGTTTTGAAGCGTATCAGACCCTTTTTTCACTGGGAGATAGGAGCACCAGGACCCAGAAGCGCAGCGCGACGTCAGACTAAACAAGTGGATTACAGAGCAGAACTGCTTGTGTTTGTTCGTATCTCGATTTTTCTTAGCATCTTGAAGCAAAAACTTTCCCGCAAGACGTTACGTATCTCGAACGTTTCGTAACTCGAAGCATCCGTATCTCGGGGTACCACTGTATTCAGCTTTAAGGAAGTCCTGGAAGGGTTGCATGGCCCCCACAGAGCCTTGGTTTCATCATTATTGAGGTTGTCATCCTCAGAGGATCTGTGTGTAGTTCTCCAAGATGCTTAAACAACAAACTGTGTGGAAGTGTAGCTGAAAAATTGCTGCTGTTTTGAAGGCACATATTGATTCGCTTTAGATTTCTCTTTTGTTTATTCTCTGTATTTGGTTCACTGATGAAAATAAAGGAAATAAAAAGAATCACCAAAACAAAATACTCAGTAGTTGTAGTGCAGTAAATGTAATCTTCTCTTTTCTGAAATGTGTCTCACACACGGACATCATGTGAACAACCGACATTTAACACAGATCAATCAAATTCTTAGAGTTCTTGTTTCTTGTCGTTTTCTAAGAGAGTGCGAAGAGTAAAATAATATTTCACTTTACTGAAGTACTTGAAACTCGTATTGACTTTTAGATGGTAGAATCACAGTGTTTCCCCTAGGATCATGGCCTGGGGGTTGTGGTGTTATGGTTGGTGCGGCAAAACACTCACACAAACACTTAATAGTGTTTATATGTTTCTTTTAATGGCAGTATACCAATATATTATAATGTCTGAACAATTACTGTACAATAACTAAACAACTGTACACTGAACTAAACACTAAACATCAGATTTATTTTAATATGTTAATTATTCACAAGTGTGCAGCTTTTGTCACTGCAGTGCATCTTTCTGGGCTTCTGAAAGAACATTTCCAGAGCATCTTGGTATAGATAGTCTGAAACTTCTGGCCCATTTATTGAGATCTGCATGCAGGCTGCAAGATGGTCCCCTTGCAGCCTATTGCGAATGTCTGTTTTGACCTGTAAATACATTAACTGTTAGGCTAAAAGCAAAGACCTGTTATATATAAATTACTTCTGTCGTTTTTCGACGAAAATAAAAATAAAATTAACTTGACCTTCAAGGGGGGCGGGGGGTGCCGTTGGGGGGGCGGGGCGCCCCCCTAATATAATGGTAAGGGAAACACTGTAATCACAAACAAATCAGCTCTACAGCAAATGATTAGGGCTCAGAAGATGAAGTCATAAACTGCTTTTATTCCTTTTCTTTGTTCTTTTCACAGAAGCCTACAGATTTCACTCTTAAAAAACCTTGAGCTCTTTTTGTTTTTGCACAAGTTCCTCTCTGGTTCTTTGCAGGTTTGAAGGTGTCATGTAGCACTATATTGTTCTAAAGAATTCTAAAGTTCTTTGTGGTTTTTGAGGTACTGTTGAAGCACTTTGTTACCACAAAGAAACCGTTATGGACTTTTTGGTACTTGTGGTTCTGAAGCAGTTTTTTGTTGTTTTTAAATGTGATATTTACATATACAGGTCATATATACATATATATACACATAAGATTCCGGGCCCAAAAAACCCTTTTTTTTAATGTTCAGCTCATGTACGCATGTATTATAAAGAAATCTGTCATAGGTGGTCTATTTTGACTCAAAGTTTTGTAAGCTAATAATGACAAAAGGTGGTAATGACAAAAATAATATCTAAGTTTTCAGTTTTTTTCTCAGTGGTTGTCAGTGTGCGTGTTTCGATGAGGAATGTTTATTGATTACAGTTGATTGTTGTGTGTTTTAGTTTGAGCCATCGATGCTGTGTTAGGAATGCTGTCCTGACACCAGCTTTACAACTCCCTCACCTCTGCACAGGTAAGACATGCAACGAAGCCATAAACAAACACTGTTTGTTAAAGCGCTGGTTAAAGCTGCCGTCTCTCAGCTAGATGGCACTTGGTTGGTCTGTGCCTGACTTCCTGAACTGAGTTTGGATGTTCTCTCCGTGTCTTTTCATCGTACACTCCGGTTTCCAGGAGCCCAAAAACCTGCTTGTGGATTTGCTGAGTCTATACGGTGGTGGAGATCGTATGTTCAAATAAACTGACAACCCAAACATTTGGGAATAAAAGCTCACGTAGACCAAAGAAAATCCCATCCCTCACACACAATCCACCTTTGCCACTTGAGGGGGAATAAAAATACCATTCACTGAACATTAACAGGAGTGGAATATTGGAGCCACATTTTTAGATACCTCGTAAATTAAATTCTGTAAATGTATTTACTCTATAGTAATAAAGTTCACTGGGATGGACTGGCTGGAGATAGGCACCAGCAGACCCCCGTGACCCTAGAAAAGGGAATAAGCGGGTTGGAAAGTGAATGGATAATAAAGTTCACTAAGAGAACTAAACTGTTTAAATTGGAGCTTGTTGGCACATTCATTGATGATTTGTAAACAGTTTTCTTGTCATAGAAAAGCACAGAGCTGGGTAAAAGCACAAAGACAAGATTTCAGTTTTAATTTACTTATTTAATATCAGTTGTAAAATAGTTCTGTGATGCACAGCACATCAGCAATCAATGACATCTGCTTTTAATGAGGGTGATAAAAATATAAAAAACATCTGTAACTATTGTGCATCACAGATTACATTACTGATGAATATTTAAAAACATTTATGTTTTAAGTGCATTCTCATCTGTGTCTGTTTAGATACAGGGCTGTCAAACTCATTTCAGCTCGTGGGCTGCATGGTGCACAACTTGAGCTTTTATAATCCGATAATAATCCCATGATTACTTTAATTCATTATTTAATTACTAGATGTTTCTCTTTTGTTGTTTTGGGTTTTTTGTTGTTGGAAATTTAACATTTGGACATTAACATTTTATTATTTTTATAACTGAAAAACCAAAAGCATTGAATTGTACCATTATAATGTGCTTAAGAAGTCAGAAAGAAAATATTCACTTCATTTTGAAACGGTGCATCTCTGAGCTCTGGATCTGACCATCAGTCCTTAACCTAAACGACAGTTACATGGAATAACTGCAGTTTTAAATAAACGTAACATAAAAAAAAACTTTCCTATTGAATCTGTTTCATTTTTCACACAAAATCTTCTGATTCAAGGCGTAGACACCTGAATGTTAGCTTTACCTTTGGTCTGAAACTTTCTCAGTCTATACAAAAAGCACGAGATTTTTTTTTAAAAAAAAAGGATGTTTTTTCTGATTCTGTTTCTATCAGTTCTATGAACTCTTCACAGAGAACCGGTCTGTTCCAGCACAACACGACCCGTGTATTCTTCCACCAGACAAAATAGACCCGTCATATTGCTGCTGCGATGTGAGGTGAAATACTTGTTTAAACAGTTTATTAGGAGAATAATGTTTCTTAAAATGCTGCATTAATAATAATATCACAAACAATGAACTCTCTCTCTCTTTTGCGCTCGCTCTCTCTCCAAAGTAATCCCTCGGGGATACTGCCTCATCTTCTGACTCGTTCAAATTGTGTAAGAGATTTGAAGTGTTCCCGCTGCTTGAAATGGCAGCCACGTTCTGTCAGACTGCCCCAGAGCTTCAGACTGCTATACCTGACATTGTAAAGGGTCCGGAAAAGCGCTTTATAAATTGACCACAGTACCCCGGAAAAGCTTGAGAAGCATTGGTGTAATTATCGTGTGTTTGTTTTTGTGGCTCCGTGCCAAAGTGATTAGTGTGTGAGTGTGAACTCTGGTTCGTGATGATGACTAGGAAGGGCGTGACTGCTGTTGCATAAGAGGATGTTTATGGGTTTTGTTATCAGCATGGCCACCGCTGGGCTATTACAAACATTACTGAGTCATCACAGAGACGCACTCAAGTTTCACTCCCCAGTCTCCACTAGTGAATCACAGTTCTTTACAAAAGGAAAGGGATGGTGCACTTCCAAACCTGTTTGAGTTGCCTTTTGTGTTTACTGTGGGAAGTTTTGAAGTTGTGAATCATTCCAATCGTGAACTAATCTTTGAAATCAGTCCTGGGAAAAAGCATGGTATCACTGATTATAAACAGCAGCCGGTTATCAGGCAAACATTCCTCATCTGTGCAATGTGTGCATGTAGCCAATTCCCATTCAGTCTGACCAGTGTGTGTGTGTGTGCGTGCGTGTGTGTGCGTGTGTACTGGAGAGGTTGTGGTTATTCTAGTCTCTCCGTGGAAATATGAAACCTGCCTATGACATTTTAGAAGCCACTTCCTCCTGCAGATCTGTCACTTTAAAGCTGTGCACAATGCACATATATCTGGGTATTGTGTTATGTGTGGCTCCTAAAAGAGTTTAGAGTAAGAGTTCATTCAAACTTTGTTCCAAAAATACAGTTCCAGCAAATTATGAAAAGCCATAAACTTTGCATCTGTTTGAAAATGTCAATAAGCCTGGCCTGTCATGACCCCGATATTAGGAGAGCAACAGTACACCAATGTCACGGTTCAGTACAGCACTCAACACAGGCTTAAAACAACAGAAACAAGCAACACATTCCAGGCTTTTCTTTTGTTTAGCCACAGAGTCCTATTCTTATGTGTCACATTCTTGTCCGCTTATGTGATACATGTGTGATGCATTAAAATTTACCAACTATCAAGTAAATCCTACACCAGTTTAGATCTGTGTCACAGAGACAAACCCTGCAACTCCCTCCTCTGACCAACAGAGGGAACCATCGCCCCACTACCCTCTGCCCCGCTACACTACATTTCCCATGATCCCTAGGTCCACATTGATTACTCACCCAGCTGAAGATCATTTCACCGCCCTACTTAACAATAACTGAAACTGATCACACTTTGCGAAGTCTTGTTTGCCTACTGCTGCAATTCTGAGCGTTTACTACCTGTGCATGATTACCACCTGTGCATGATTACCTGCTGTGACCCTGCCTGTTTACCGTTTACGAGTCTTGCTACCTACCTACCTACTGTACTGATATTTCTGCCATTGGATTCTGATTGTTTGCTGCCTGCCCTGACCATTAGCCTGCTGTTTGACTACGCCTCTGTCTGTCCTGTATTGCTGCGTACACCGGTGCCTGAACTTTGCTTGTCTGACCTCGAATCCAATAAAGCCTGCATATGGATCCCAACTCGATCTCGATCTTATTCTGTGCTCATCTCCAGATATATGAGTTGTTTTAAGCGAGTACTGCGTAGCACATTTTTATCTGAAATTGTTTAAGATTTTTTTTAGGAGAATCTTCAGCTCAATAATGCTTTGTGGTATAACAGTCAAATATGCTTCAAATCATGCAGCTTTTTGAGGAATTATGTGCCATCACTTGAAGTACTGCTGCCATATATCTGTGATGTTTATACGATTTGTTTAACTCAAAATTTTCCAATTGAAATCATTGAGCAAGAAAAGCTGAATCCTGCAACAGATCACAGTTTTAACAAGCTGTTACCATTTGGATCCTTGCAGCTAAAGATCATTTGCTTTGAAATAGCTTAATTAAATTTTTTCAAACATTGGCTGCTTGAAGCATTGTCTTTACAGATGAGCGTTCAGATTTTTATTGATGTCGTGTAATAGTAAATAAAAACTAAGTTTAATTCTGTGTCGGGTCAACATGTGCTCCCTTGGCACGCTTTCATTTTCGTTCAAACCAGAATTAGCTTCACAGGTAATCAGTGGAGATTCTCTCTCAATAGGTAAATGATATCAGCATTAAATCAAGTTAAAGTTAGCAAACTTGTGTTCTTTTAAAACAATTCTGCCTCATAGTCAATGAAACGGTGATGTGAACATGAGAATTGTATCTATTTTATATGCAACAGGGCAGTAACTTTATACAACAGTCACGTTTTAAACAGTTGCTTTCAAAATACTTGTTTGTTTTTAACACAAGTTATCAAATGTGTTTATGAGAGTTTCCTTTTACACCCTGTTTACACTGTTGAAATCTACATGAACTGCTGAGGGAAAAGGGAAATTATTTTATTGAATTCTCCCTTGCTGTGGAAAAGTTACAAAGCAATTTACCAGAATTACTCCCAATCGCCGATCATGATCAAGTTCCCTTTTCAATCACCCGACCGATCACTTACGGTAACTCTTAGGGCACTTGCTTCCCCTTCAAAAGCATCCACCTTCCATCTGAACTGCGGCATACATGAACTACGACTGCTTCCTGGTGAACCCTGTTCTCTGGAACCACGAATCTTTCAATGTACTTCTTGAACACAGAGCTTGCTCTGGCTGGTGCTTCATTATCAGCTTCATCACCACTTCGCTTCAACAACTTCCTGCAGAGATAAACTTACCTGGACTCCCCTTGCTCGGCTGTTGGCTTTACCGCTGCAGAGGCTGAGTGTACTTCCTGAGTCCAGTGAACTTTTTGTTGACGTGCCTGATTCGTTCTTTTGGGGACATTTGACTTCTGATCCCGTGAAATCTTTAAATAAACTAGTGGTATTTGCTGAGACCTGGTGTTCTGCTCTCTTTCTAGCATGGAAGATGTCTGGTTTTGTGACTACATCAACTTTTTCTGGGAACTTGAAATCAATCTTTTTGTCTTTTCCTCCACCTTCTGCAGCATTTGGGTCATGCCCAGGCCCTTGTATTTGCTTATCAATGTGTGCAAGGTTAACCCAAAGGCCAAATCAAGTACACGTTTGTGTCCCAAATACAATTGTGCTAAGTCAGTGTTTGTCCCTAAAAAGGTTAGTCCTTGAATCACTTGGCTATGCTAAGATCTGTCCAGTGCTTGAGAAAAATGGGACAGGGAGGGACGGATAGTGGTTGAGGGACTCACTTTAGTACATCTACTTTATGCTCTGTATAATATTAATAGAAATGTAACTTCTGCTGCAGTGGGGGCGAGGTATTTTAGGGAAAACACTGTGTTCCATACTTTGATATTTCTCCTTGAGTCCTAATAAGGATTGGGAATGACTTTGCTTGGAAACCTTTCACTGAGAGAAAACAAGTGATGTTGTTCCCACGCTTGACTCTGTTCAATGTAAACAGAGTGAAACCCCAGATCACAAAAGCTTCAATCGGAGCATGTAGCATTCTTCAGTGGAGCAGACAGGCCGTGGTCTGATTTGCTGTCATGCTCTCACTCTCTGAATGACAATGCTTTTATTTTGTGTTGGAAGTCTCTTATAGGGATGTCATATCAGAGTTCGGTGTGTGGCGCTCTTTGTCCTTTCGCTCTTTTCACCCTGTTTCTTTTTTTCGATTACTCAGCCTTTCCAAAGTTTATTAGCTTATCTCACTTGTTCACTCTATTGGACTCGCACCTGTTACCACTGGTGCCCTGAGTGCTGGGCTCTCATAATTCTTTGTGAGATTGCTATTGTTGGTATTGCTATTCACAATCTCCAACTTTTATTTACCATTGTGTTCCTCAGCTCATTCTGGTCTGCACAGGCCATGCAAACATACAAATGAAATAGTAATAGACTTTCAGTTATTAAAATCTGAATAAATTCCAAGCGCAACATAACTTCTGTTATTCAATAAAAACAGCCAGATAATATCAGCTGAAACACTTGCCTGGCTGAGGGTACAAGCCTCTACACATGGTTCGGAACTGCACAAATCTCAGCAGGGTGCTCTTCGTCTGGGTCGAGGAAATATTAATGCCCTGCCTGAAGATTTTCTGATACAACATGTGCACTCACGCACAACATGGAGAAACAGGAAAGAACCAGATTTCATTGGTCGGTCTCCCTGTGATAAACATTGAAAGCTTTTTTCATTGTCAGCACTCGTTCGGTCAGATGTGTGATGTGATGTCCCATTGGCGCCTGTGGTTTTTGATCGAGGCTTGTTGCACGAAGCTTCAGACCAAAATCAGTGTTAAGAGGTTTTTATAGCAACCTTAAAAAAATGACGATGCTGGAAAATGGTTAAATGACCTTGTTACCAAGTTCGAAACTGGGGAGCACCGCCACTTCCGTCGCTAAACTGCACATGCAACCACTTTATCATGTGGCTAGGGCCGGGTCGTATGACCAAATTTTCTTTCACACTGCAATATCTTTCACTGTATAGTTTTTTGTACAGCTACTTATTCCAGAAAATGTGCAAAGGGGGCTTTATATCAAAAAATAGCCTGCATATTTCGGAAAAAAAGAAAAGGACCTGATTTTATTTTATTATTTCGTATTTTGTTTTTAACCTTATAATGTAAATAAATGACGAGTTCCTGCTCCTGCTTTTTGAAGCCCTCCTTATCTGTTTGGCTCAGGTTACAACTAAGACTTTATTTTTAAGTAAATTAAACATAACATAGAGAAGCCAAACACGTCAATTACGTATTTGAAGAATATGGTGATTTGGTCAGACTTACCAGGCATGAAACGGTGAACATAAATCCAGGTTTCAGCGCCTGCATTGATTCCAGTTATTTCTTTGTATTGAAGCAATTCAGCTTCTTTCTTTGAATTCCAGTTTATTTGGAGTCTGAAGAATGGTGTCCAAACTTCCTTGAAAATTGGTTTGAGCAGTCAATCGCACAACAGCTTTTCCACATTTTAAATGAGCCTTTTACCGTTCACTCCGCACTTGTACTCTGTTACATCTGTAAATACCCTCTTTTACACTAGGGCTTGATACAAAAAGCATCTTGTGTTCAAAGCTACACCATGCACAAAAGCTACTTTCAAAAAAATCCATTATGGGATTACATAGATATACAAATATATAATGTGTACGTTTTAGATACAAAAATAGAAACTTTTGTACTTTTCATATAAAAAAGAATTGAATATGTACCAAAATGTGTGTTTTTAGCAGCAGTCCTGTTGACATTTTAAGCCTGAATTTTTACTGTTTTCAGTCACTTGATTCTTGTTTGCCTTGTCCATCGGGATCCATATTGAATTAGACCCTAATACGATTGAGTGATTCATTCCTCTGCATTAAACTAGACTCGGACGGAGATGCCCAGACAAACCATGGATTCACAGAGGAGCCAGTGGCAGCCTGAGCAACGCTCTCCCTGGATAATGCGATTGGCAGCTGAGCGAAGCCCTGCCTCCTCGGGGGCAGACTCTGACACAGAGGGCAGCAGCACGGAGAGCGAGCAGGTAAACAAAGGCTTTATTTAGGAATTTGTGTTAAGTTTATTTGTGTATGTAGAACCTGGAATGCAGTTCTGTCTTCTTCAACTTGCCCAGTATCGGTTCAGTGAAGGAGACAGAGATTCTGTGAAGGTCCTGGCCATGCCATCAAATCTACACCAGCGAATGACAGAGCTTGACCAGCAGAGGGAGGAGCTAAAGATTGAGGTGAGTCCAACGCTAAGACAAAGCAAGCTTTGCAGGATTAGCTATTGGCCTGAAGGGTAAACGTTGTGAAAATTAAGTTTATATACTTTTTAAACTTCACAACTCTCTGAAACTCCTGTGCAAACATCTTGCAGCTGCAGCTGGAGGTCTCTCTACTGCAGGCGGAGCTCCAGGTGGAGCAGGAGCGACTGCACAAACACTCTGAAAAACTGCAGCTTTTGAAAGAGAAAGAGAAGCAGAAGAGAAACCAGCACTGGGCTCACAGACACAAGGTTTTCCACTGGACTTGACCTCCTAATTTCAATTACCAAGGGATTGCAATGCATGTTAAATAAAATACACGATGGCTTGTACTAAAACTAATAGAAAAACACTCTACGAGAAACAGATATTTGCCGTTCCTCTTATTTGCTTGCACTAGCAAAGCTTTACTGAAGTGTGGTTTCCTTCAGGAGAGGCTTGAGCTGGAGGAACAGCGTCTAAAGGTGGAGAAGATGAAGAAAACATGTGGAGAGATGGAGAAACAGATTTCCACACAGCCCGAAGATCAGAGACCACAATTGGTGCTTCAGCTACAACAGGTACAGTTAACCAGGTTGCAAGTTTTTTTTATATTTCCGTGTGTTCAATGAAGAAAGAAGTACAGATTAGACCAAGGAAGGAATTTTAGTCACAGTCTGTTATAGTTATGACTTTCAGTTTTTCCCGTGTATTTACTTCTGCCTTGGTCATGTGATCATAGTTTGTCACATGATTCCCTCATTCAGTGTTTCCCCGCTGTCTGTCCCTTCTCGTCTGGCTTCCTATTTAGTTTCATTAATCCCCAGGTGTTTCGTGTTATTCGGTGTGTATTTTCCTGTGCCTATGGGAGCTTAGCACAGGACCATTGTCTTCCGTGTGACTATAGTGAGTTTGTTTTGTTTATTCCTCCTCCTTTGGAGAAGTCTTTTGTTATTCAGGTTTTCTTTTGTATTTATTTTACATGTTGTGATCAATAAACTATAATAAATATAGCTTTCAAGCCAACCATTATTATAACATAACACCAATAAATATGACCTTTCACGTCTTTACAACCAACAAAACCTCATAACACTTGGGTAAAACATAAGTGATCCCTTAATTCTATTGATTTTACAATGGCTTCCACCACTGAGAAATTGTCGTGATTCTTACTCATTTGCATCATAGCGGAGTCAGTTCAGGTAATCTACTTTGAATACTGAACTATTTTTCAGGATTTTCACATCTTGCGGGTTAACTGACGAGACAACCTATTGCGTTCATCGTTCCAGCCATATATTCAGCCCAGATATTAATAATAACTTTATTACGTTTACGTTAGCAAGTGACCATGGCATAAGCGGGATAATCAACATTCAGCCATGGTTTCTACTGTATTATATGCACTTGGCGGAGTGGTTCTTTGACCTGCGCCACGTTCAGTTTATTTGAATAATCTCGGGGTATTTTAAACTCGTCAGAAACTCACCAGTCTACAAGCAAACTTATTTTGACAGAGGTTTTATGAGAAAGACAGAAATGCCAGATTAAAATCACAAAGTCTGTCTGGGAAACAAATGCCTCTAACACCCCCTGCGGAGCTAGTGTCTTTAAGGCTTAAGGAGAAGATCAGTTCACAAATTCCAAAGGTACATATTTGACATGTCTTAAAAGTGAGCCAACCCCAGCCCGACCAGCCAGTAAAATGCTGAAAATGAGGTTCATGCTGATGCTCGTAGCTTCCTCTCTCATTTTAGGCTATTGGATTACTTGGTGTTTCGTACAGAAAATTGCTTCTCAACACAGAGTTTCCTCTGTGTATTTTTCTACCAGGAGAAAGATGCTCTGGAGGCCTCTGTGCGAGTGTTTGAGGATCTGGAGTTTCGTGTTCTGGAGCTGGAGAGTGGAGTAGAAGATGAGCAGGAGGCTGAGAACAGAGAATTCCAAACCCAGAGCGACATCGAGAGAGAGATCACTCAAGTCCAGCTCATACACGAAGCCTCTCAGGTGAGCGGAAAAACACATTCTATCTCTTTTGATGTCTGTATCCAGAACATGCCTTTGTTAAATGTGAATTTGTTTTCACTGAAACTAAACTTTAGCCACCAGACAAACAAAAATCTCAGGTACAGCTTAATGTTGTATTGCTTTGACGAAAATCACAATAAAAAAAAAAGAAATGAGCTAAGAAATTTAGTCAAAAATGTGATCTGGTCTCCATCTAAGTCAAGGGAATTAGAAAATATAATAAAAAACTGAATATTTGCATCTAATGAGAACCATCTAAAAAAGCTCATAACATTTATGGGAAATAATACGTGAACCTTTATGACCTCGGTCTCGCCAAGCTTCTACTTCATCATCCGTCCCCTCAGGTATGCTATGTTAAAATAACAACATAAAGAACACTTAACGTCTCTCTAAATAAGTATTACCATGTTAAAAAATTTAATAAACACATTCAGATAAGTTAAAAAGATTAGGATTTTTTTCTGAAGTAGCCTAAATCAGTAGCCTCGTGCCTCCTGCTAATGGTTTTAAATAAGTATGAGTAAGATGACAAATAAACACTGAACAGTTGATTATTTTACATTAATAAAAATGTGCTTTTATTTTCATATAACTAAATAGTAACGGTCAACAAATATGTTTTATTCGCATTTCATTAAATTGAAAATGCCACAAATTAGTATTGACCAAGAGCTTTTCCACAACATAGAAATATTGTAAAAACAGGTAAATAATTTTTAATTAAAAGAAAAAAATGTCACAGTCTGTGTCTCTTTGTCCTTCTACAGTTGCTAGTAATTCTCTCTTTCTCTCTCGTGCTTTGTCAAGAAGCCGTTTCACTGCACTCGGATTGGGTTTAGATAAATAAATTTGGCACGATTAAAGAGCAAAATATAGAAATATTGGAAAAACAGGCTAATAATTTTGATTGAAATACCATTGCCACAGTCTTGGCCTTTCTTTCTCTCTTTCTACAAACTGCTGGTTATTCTTTGTCTCTACTCTTTCGCAATCAAAGCATGCGCTTGCAATGTGTGCTTTTTAAGGCGATGTGTCAGTTCTCTCGGACGCTAAAACATTAATCTAAATGTCGGGATGCTCGTCGTTTCTCAATCAATAAGAGGATTCCTCTCTGCTGTTTCTCTTTCCAGAACAGTAGTGGTTTTAGGCTTATATGTTTCCATTTTTGCAGGAGTCCTGAGAATAGTTGGATTCTCCTGCATCCCGTGCTTATGAACTGTACCACCCGCATTCACGAGTCATAAAAAATATCAATAACTATCGATATCGACCGATATGACTGATTGATATTGTGATAGAGTTTTCAGTCGTATCAGCCAGCCCTAGATAAAACCCCCTCAAAATGATGGTGTTTGCCCTGCACATGAAGAAAATGCTTATGTGAACCATGCTGCGTTTAAAAAGTTGGGGTTATAAAGATATTCAAAGACTTTTATCTGAAATTCTCCAGTCCTCAGTTAGGCAAACGATCTACAAATGGAGAAAGATGACACTGTTGCTACTCTACCAAGAAGTGGTGGTGACACCTCGAACACAATGAAAACTCATCCATGAGTGAATGAAAATACCCAAAATGACCGTCAAAAAATTGCCGGATCAAATGGAACACTACCAAACACATTATGAGTTTATCCCACTACATTTGGCAGAATCAACATATTCTACGAGATGCTCCCATCAAATACTAACAAGCCAGAAAAGAGTACACTCCATTTAGGAGAAAAGCCACACTTAAGTTAAGACTACACAACTCTATTGGACAGGCATTCAACCACAGTTCTAATGAGATGTCCTGCAGACAGCCTTTCCCATGTCATGTTGTCTGCAATGACTCCCCATGGACAAAAAAATGTAAAAAATCTGAGAAAGGAAATAATTATTTTACATAAAAGGTAAGGCCTCACAAAGATCAGCAAAGCTTTACATATCTGTAAAAATACTGGAGCAAAAGCGATCCAGAGGTTTTGGAATGATGGTAGTGCAACCATCTTACAGAGACGCCATCCACAGAAGTTAACATCTCGACAGGAGCGCCGCCTAATGAGAAGGGTTGAAGAACATTAACATGCAAGTTCACTGCAGTTCGCTTAAGCAGAAGAAGCCACACTGGAGCGACCGTTTCCTGTGACACCATACAGCGCACACTGCAGAGCAATGGCATGCATCGGTATCCTCCACGAAGGAAGCCTCTCCTAAAGCCCATGCTAAAGAAGATAAAGACTACTGGGACTCTATACTCTGGAATGACGAGAACAAAAGATTTTGAAACTATGGTGTTGTAAATGTGTGAATTTCAAATAAAAATGCCTGATGCCTACAGTGAAACATGTTCTGATGTGGGGCTGCAGGAGTACTGCTGGTGTTGGGGATCTGATGGTATCATGACCTCAAGAATGTAGTGCTCTTGTACTGAAGGAGAGATGCTGCCATCATTCCATTGCCTAGAACAGTTGGTACTGACCTTAAAAAGACCTCAACCCGACGGAGATGCTCTGGATTGACTTGACGAGAGCCATACACAAGAGACGTACAGAGAATATGACAAAGATAAAACAGTTCTCCCAGCAAGAAAGGGTTAAAAATCCTCCTCATGATGTTCAGGTCTGATCCACAGCTGCAAGACGTGCTTGCTAGAGGTCACTGGTGTCAGTGAAGGGGTCGACCAGTTATTAATTGTAAGGGTACAATTATTCTTTCCACAAGATTTTTAGGGTTGTTCTCTATAAAGATATGGAAGATCAATACACATCTGCCATGGTTTATCAATATTCCTGCTTTAGATGAAGATCTGATCACATTTTATGACAAATATATTCAACCAATCAATTTCCAACAGGTTCAAAGACTTTTATGTTCCCCTCTAAAATGTTTAGTATTCTCAAATGAACCCTTAGAAGTCTTTTTGTGTGTTTTTTACTACTTTGACATTTTCTTTTAAAACATTATTCTGCCAATTCTTGGGAACACTTTTTGGGACTACCCCAGCTTCTTTTTTTTTTTTCTTCTTTTTTTTACAAAGATTTTGTTCATTACATTATGCAATAATTCCAAAACAAACCTGAACAGTACAATTCTGAGTGGTAAATTTTGTCTTTTTTTTTTTTTTTTTTACTGCAAAAGTCTCAAACAACGGACAGTTTTTTTGTTTATAACAAAAAATAAAAGTGTTGAGACAAAATAAAAATTCATAAATTCCCCCAAAAATACAAAGACAAGGTGAAAACAATGTGGAAAAAAAAGCAGTTACAGGTGAACCTCTAAACCTTACACACTGTTCCTCTGTTACATTTTGTTTCATTGTGCTTTGTTTTGTGCTGTGTCTTGTATTTTCAAGGGTTATCCCTTATTGTCACCACTAGATGGCACCGATGGCACAGATTTGGGTCTATTAAACAAAACTGAAAGACGATTGCACATTTTCTCACATTTTCATTTGAATTACCTTACAAATTATGTTTCTTTTAATGTTCATTTGAAACCAAAAATATATAAAACGAATAACTTTTTTGAAACCTACACATTATATTTGAAATCAAAATTAAACAATAGGTAGGTCACGTCATTCCTACATAATTCAAGACACACTGTAATGGGCCCTTTAAAGAGATGACACTCAATGCTTTATAACATTTTAATAAATCATTTAATTTAATTCAACATGATCTAAAGTTATGCAGAGTTGTAAATAGGAAACGCCAATATTTCAATCACTCCTGGGTTTGCAAAGCACTAGAGAGTGTCACATTATGGGCTGGATTATAAGTTCCTGCTCCTCTCAGACTATTTAAATTATTTATTCCATTTAAGTTATTTTTCCACAAACCACCCTGAATTGGTATCTTGTATGAAATGTGCTTCATGAAATGATAATGATATTTAGTTTTCTGCAGAGCTTTGAATTCGCTGCAGGTTTTCAGCATCTGTTCATTGACGCAGCTGCTCCTCATGACAGATCCCTGACCCTGATCCTTCAGGCCTGGTTTCTGTCAGTGCTGAACACATCTTTCATGAGTTCATTCTGTTCCTCTGTTTTGTTTTTCTTTTAGGAACGAGTGCAGCATCTGGAAATCCAGCTGAATCAGATGGAGAAAGAGAAGGAGAAGGCACTTAATTCACTCAGACAGGAAAGAAAGGAGCTGCTCCACAGGACTCAGCGGGTGAGAGACTGAGGTGCACAGTGAGATTTGTATGAATATTTGCCTTTTCACATGTGAAACTAATAATAATAATAATACATACAGGAGTTATTCAAATGAGAAACCAAAAAACCATGGATCACAAGCTCGTATTAAACCGAGGAGGGTGTACTGAACGGTTCGGTATAAAACTGGGTATTGTGCCATTTTACGTATTATGTGCCAGGATCTATTGTTACACACCCAATGATTGTTTCCATGGGATATTTCTTGAATAACCTCTTTTTTGCGATAACATGATCCCTTTGAACTGATTACATGGTCAATTAAATACTGAAAACACAACATTCCTCAATTAAAGCAGACAGGAAAATAAAGAATTATAATGAATGGCCAAGAAATCTGAAAATTATCCAGGGCATGTAAAAGTACAACTGTAAAATGGCACCTAACCTTGAGAAAACATCTTCTTGAAAGCATGTTTCCTCAAGGAAGTGTTTGCTGTAAAGCACCTGTGGAGAGCATTGGCTGGAGAACTTCAACGGAGCGGGCTTAGATTAGATTTTGCATCTGAGCTCATTGGTTTTTGTTAAATATAATATTTAGATGGATTATAAAATGGTTATTTTTCATTTACACCTTTCATTCTGAAGGTAAGGCACATTAAATGTTCATTTTTGCTTTAACTGTTCCTTAAAATTCATTCATTCATTTTCCAACCTGTTAATTCCCTTCCAGGGGGTCTGCTGGTGCCTATGTCCAGCACACATTGGGCGAGACAGGGGGTACACCCTGGACAGGTCGCCAGTCCACCGCAGGGCAACATTCACTCACACATTCACACCCAAAGGGAATTTAGATTCCTCAATTAACCTAAACACATGTTTTGGGGATTGTGGGGGAAACCGGAGTACCCACGCAAGCACCAGGAGAACATGCAAACTCTTTCCAGGAGGGTCACCGGCGAGCCTCAAACCAGTAACCAGCAATTTTCTACAAAACAATAATTGTTTTGTAGATTCATTTTAAAAAAATACATTTTGATAAATCTTATTTCACCCATAATGATCACCAGTGGTTTATTCTTGAACCCTTCATTTTATTTTCACTACACTCCAAAAATGTTCTAGCAGCAGTGCCACTAAACAGAATTCTAATTCTATTTGTTTTAAACACTAGATTTTGAAAGAGAAAAAGCAGCTCACTGATTGGTCCAACATCACCGGCTCCGCACCTTGCATGAGGTCACTGAGTCCTCTGACTAATCACAGATCCACACAGGTACACCACGAGCTCTCGTTATTTAAAATGATTATGAGTTTGAGCTTATGAGCAAATGATCAAACTTTGCAGGAATCTCTGAAGGAATCTCATAGTTTACCTCGCAGGCGCAGCTCACACAGAAAAACCTCAGACAGACCACATTCTGCGCAAGGTGAGGAGCCAGGCACACCTGGACAATATTCAACTCACGGGTCTGGTGAATTTGAACATTTAATGGCTGTTTTTCCTTCACTTCAGTCACTTTTATTGGTTAAGAACATAATGAGATGTAATGGAAGGATGGTTGAGTCTAGTGAGCATTTGTTTCTGAACATCTTCATCTGTCATCTCTTTATATTTAGAAAAAAACTCAAGCAGGAGGGTCGTGAAATTAGGGTGTACGCATGTTGTAAAAGATTCAGGTGTTTTTCTCTTCTTCCAGTCACGTCTGTAGTTCTGAAAAAGTTAAACCGGAAAATCCACTGATAGACTCACGGTCTCGCCTTTGTTTGTCTGTAATGTTGCCGTCAGGAACTAATCGTTCAGACAGAAAGACACTTCAGCATGTCTTTTGTTATTAAACACACTTATTTATGAGGTTATGAAAGAGTTATTGCACATAGCGACTTAAATAAATAGATTTACAGCTAGTAGACATTGTAACTCAAACCAGATTCAGATCTCATTTATGTCACACTTTAGCGGCAAATACAGGATCTTCTCCAAAACAATTAGCATATAGTTCATTATTTTCTGTAATCTACTGATAAACATTAGACTTTCATATATTTTAGATTGATTTGCATCTACAACTGAAGTAGTTCAAGCCTTTGATTATTTTAATATAATAACTCAAGTACTTGAGTTGAGTTCTTCACACACAAAGAAGTGCATAATTATTCACATCAAAGTCAACCCTTGGACCCGTGGAGCGTGTCACATGGGAACACTGACATGACTGATGTTCTGATGTGGTGAGTGTGCACCCATGCTCCTCTTTTCTCACCTCCATCACACCACTTTCACCAATCTGGAGAACAGATCAGTATATTGCAGCTGTCGCTCTCTATCCGTGCTATTGTTCTGATCATTCAACCTTCACACTCTGGGAATGCGCTTGTCAGTGAAGATTGAACACCGGCTGTACAAATTTAGCCACGAAGCATCCCGACCCTCTAGTGTCCGTCCCCTGTACATACACAGCTGTGTGAATAGCTGTAGGATTGGTCAGAATTAAAAGGACTTTGCTGATGTTAAAACATATTAAGACCTTCGTAGAAACATGTTTTAATCTTCACATGTTTATGTTTTTGTCAGTGTTTGTACGAATGGCTCCAGACAGACAGACGTCAGACTCTCCTCGTGTCCCGCTTCACAAGCACATGCTCTCTAATGGCCTGAGATCAGCACAGGGGGATGGCACAACACCATGCAACAGTACAAACACGTCCCGAGCTCCCAGGTATCAGCACTACACATTCAGACAGAGAGATTGTTGCAGACTGTTTGATTATTAAGCTCCTTGAAACATATCTTCTGCGACAGATTGAACTCTGCTCTTTAACACAGCACAACTCCCTCTAGTGGACAGTTAATCTGCTAGTTCATTTTCATTCTTCAAGTTTTGTTTGTTCTTTGTATACCTTCCTTTAAAAGATGTGCATTTGACACATTTGCTTGTGAAGTGCACTTAAAAAAGCCATCAACACTGACCAATATGTTGTAGAAAACCACCACCAACAGCAGATAAAACAACAAACAGTGCATCTTAGGGAAAACTGATACCAACAAATAGATAGTGAGAAATAACACAGATGTGTTAAATGCAGAGTTTTGAACAATTAAAGGGATTTCCGTCAATTTAAACATTCACGAAACATGAAAGTTTTGAGCTGCGGAATGCTGAAAGTGCCAAGATGGATGGAGATGTGCAAGTTCTTCTAGAGCTCAGGGGAGCTAACCCTAGCACTTTAACCATCACCCAGGTGTTGATGACCTGAGAAAACCTGTATGGTGCAGCCTGCTATCAGTACCGTAACTCATTCTTCAATACCATTGGTCAACTTGAATGCTACAACACAAGTGAGGCGTAACTGGAAGTAGACCGTGAAACTGGAAACCATGTGTAATTTTGTAACGAGATAATGTTGTCAGGTGGTGGCTCTTGTACCAAACCCAAATCCTTACCTGAAATGCCTCTGAAAGCCAATCCGAATTGAGAATTGCACAGCAGGGTTCACTTTGTTGCGGTTGAGGAAATATTGATGCAATGACGCTCCCTGCCTGAAGATGCGCCACACACGACCCTGACAAAGAGCACTCTGCTCAGTGCCAAGATTCCCAAGATTCGTGCTAATCTCAATTTAGATCCTTAAGCTTGATTGTACTGTCTCGATATTATTGCAGATTGGTCATTGTACGTGATTACAAATAAAGGAAAATAAATTGCATTATGTTGGCTGCTGAATGCTAAGCTTGAGGTAATCTCCTATCTTGAAAGAGAGGTTTCTGATGAATACGATTTGAGCCAGGACAGAACATCCTCCGAGACACCCACACAATTCACCGGCATTATAAAGAACGGTGAACAGACTGCGGCAGAATATGGCTTGGTTTTCTGGTCATTTGCAGGTTTCATTTGAGGTGTCTGTCTGCTTTGCAGCCCTCAGAGACTCCTGGACCTGGTGGAGATTGAGCGTAAACTCCGAGTGGCAACAGCAGAGCGGGAACGACTCCTGAAGGAGAGAGTGAGTCTTCATTAAATAGAAGTGTACTTGATTAGCTTCTTTAGTTTGGAAAAATATGCTGTAAACAAATAGTGCTTTCAGAAATATAAGTGTTAACCATTTCTTTTCATCAGGGAACTAAGTAAAGTGAATGAATAAAAGAGAAAAGAGCTACACTCTTTCCAAAGAGATCCTCTATATGAGATCTAAGCTCAGGCCTTCTGTGGATTCTCACATGCTTCTGTATGTTCATATGATCACAGACACACTCCATGCTGTTGAGATCAGGGCTCTGGGGGGAACTGGTCCTTTTTTTCTTGTGTTTTCTGCTCCCAGTTTATGTTTTCATGCATACTCAAGGCAATTCCCACATCACAGATATGGCTTTTTTGGCTGCAACTAGTCCATTTCCCTGGTTCCCACAGGTTTCTGCCAGTTCTGAGCTGATGGCACTGTAACATCTTCTGTTTTCAAATAAAAAAATAGCTTGATTTGTCTTTGTGATGTCACTCCGTGTCCTCATCCCCTGTTAAATGGACACTGAATGTTCTCATGGCCGTATCGGATTCTTTTTTCACAAAGAGAACGACCAATTAAAGCTGGCTCTTTTGATGAGGTGAGTGGAATGTAAAAGAACTGCTTGGTGGCGCTCATCCCACGTTTTCATAGAGACTTTGTACAGGAAACAGGAAAGAAAAACCACAAATCCTCTCTTTTCTTCCACAGCTCCCTGTGATCAGCCACCAACAGTATAAACTGTTCGACATCCATGTTTTTTTTTACATGTTCTTTGATTTCTTCTCTGTCATCGTCTTCTTCTTTCCTGTTTCCCCGTTTCACAGAGTCCATCCATTGTACCGTAAACGCCATCTTCGTTCACAGGGATGTATTGAACCGTTTCGGTGCGAACACGTTTTCGAACACTTTGGCTTCTCTGTTAAAATACATAACGGGGATAGACGAGTGGATAAATTTAAAGTTGTATGGCGACATTGTTTCACGGAGATCGGGTATGTGACAACACATCGAACATTTTCTACTGCTGGAGATATTGTCACTGCAACCAGATCTGTGCTCTCTTCAGGAAATGTGGATAGGTTCATCTTTTTAGCTAAAAACTTAAAACTTGAATAGTTAGTTTTGTTGATATACAAGCTGAAGCTGTTGCTAGTGTTAAAAGTTTTCAGGTCCTAACTAGTTGCAGTATTTAATGTTTTATTTTAAAAATGTGTATTTCTTTATAAAGAGTGCAATTTATTTAAAATATCACCCAAATGTGTCACTTTTATTTATTTTATGCAAGAATTCTATTGTGTATTGGCAGCTTTTCAAAATAAAGCTCTTATTGTTTGTACTGAACCGAATGAACCGAACCGAGCTCTCCAAGACACTGTACCGAACCGAATACGATTTTAGCGTACCGTTACACCCCTAATCATATATGTATACATGTGTGTGTGTATAGGCCTACTTCCTTCATTTTCACCTAGCTGTGAAGATCCTCATGTTTATTCAAATGTTTATTCATATCATTGTACACATTGTAAATTCACCGATATATATATATATATATATATAATCTTTGTTTATCTTTTATTTCACACTTATATTTAATCATATCTGTAAATATACATTTACTCTCTACATTCTGTGATTTATCCATCTCTACTCACTTTATACAATTTATACATAGTCTATTTTTTTTACCTTGTGTGTATATATATATATATATATATATATATATATATATATATATATATATATATATATAGTTTTGTATAGATCTGTATATATGTCTATATTGCACTTCTAACTTGCACTTCTGGTTAGATGCTAACTGCATTTCGTTGCCTTGTAACTATGTGCAATGACAATAAAGTTGAATCAAATCAAATCATTGCAACAATATTTCCTCAACGCAGTCGAAGATCATCCTGCTGAGTAGCATCCAAAGATTCATCCGAATCTCAGTTAGGATTGGCCTTTAGAGTGAAACACGAGAAGTCCCACCCTCCTCTAACTTTAGCGCTCACTGATTGGATACTTACACAAGGAGCAGTACAGTGATTGGACATTTGCTCCAGAAATACGTTGACATCTGTAAACAAGAAGCTTTTTGAAATATTAACACATACAGAAGGTATTTAAATAAAGAACTGAGGACCCGTACCATTTGGTTCAGTATAGTGGCATGCCTATTTTTCACACGTGGCAACAGTAAAGCACTTTTAAAACCAACTCTACCTGTGTGCATCTCGAGACCCCAGGTGCTGCAGTATAAGCACCTTGTCACCTGTTTTTCTCAACCTCCCCTTGGAAGTAGAGTTTGGATGTTCCTCACCCAGTTTTAAGCCTACTACACAGCTACACATTTCTGTTTCAGGTCATGACTGGGCTTCAACCTATGTGTGAAACTGATGATCTGTAGCAACTGTTTGGTTTATTGCACATGGTCATAATAATTCCCTGTAGTGTAGCCAGTGTGTCGCTGGTTTATAGGAAAGGGCTCGTAACATCAGAACTTTATTTGATGTAGAGGTTTGTATACTTTACATTTTGTAACATTTCAAAATAAAATAAACCATGTATCTTTATTTACAGTGTACAGCATTTTCACACCTGTGTTAAGCATGCATAGTATTTAAACTCCTAAACCTATTTCTCCTCTTGAGTTTGTTACTGGTTGGAATTGTACTTTTAAAGTAAGGTTCTGAATCCTATTGTTGTTTTCCTCTGTTCTGCACCGAAACGTGCTCTATGAATCAATCTTACTTACTTCAGTGTGCGTGTGTGCAGGAGGAGCGTCAGCGTGATCAGACAGAGCTGCACACTTTACCAAGAAACACGACAAGAAGCTCAGAAGATCAGCAGATGAGCTCAATGCTCCACTCACAGGAGGTGCTTCATTCATCACTGATGACTTGGGTTCTCCTCGGTCTCTGTTTCATCTCTGTGAAGTTATTTCTCTGTGCACTTAGGCTGTGCCTCTCTCCCTAACGGAGAACTTCGACCTCCGGGCTCATGTGGAGTCCCTGGGTCACCATGTCTCTGGCTGTATGGGGATCAGTGTGTCTGAGCGACGGTGCACGGGTTTTTTGACCAAACGTGGGGGACGAGTAAAAACATGGAGGAGGAGATGGTTCGTTTTTGACCTAGAGCATCAGCGACTAGCCTACTACACCGGTGAGAACATACCAGCGATGACCTTTCCATTCACGAAGGACTTGTCTTCGGTTAATTTCAGGTTCCATTCTACTCAACTGAGCTGGGGGTGCAAACCACGGTGTTAGCATTAGCCCTAGCCCGCTTAACACTGCGGAAGAGACAAGACGAAAGAGACTTTCCAACTTTATATTAAAACGTAGTGTTAGCACTAGCTTAACATTGTTACTTTTGTGCAGTCAGTGTCACTTTAAAGCACTTTAAACATAATTATGATTCATTTGCTTGCTTAAGACACATGCAGAACTAAACACTACATTACCCAAGATGCCTTGCTCTTATCACTACACCATTCTCCTAACAAGACTGAGTTCCATTTCTCTCACTTACCCCTTTTAGCCCTTCCCCTATGCCAGGGATCTCGTTTGTGGGCCCCGCCTTAAAATGAAAGCTTAATATTAGTGCGGCCCGCAAGTTTGATATGAATAGAACTTTACAGTGTTTTTCACGGAGCTGGACGAAACTACCAATCACGGTAGATTATGTGGTGTTGCCATTGCGTGTTTTCTTTCAAGTCTGGCTGGCTGCCTCGTTTTTATTTGGCACACGCGGACATTCAACTAACAGATGTAAGGCACGACACCTAGGTTGAGCCAGAGGCCAAAACGCAGAGACAAGGTTCCCACAAACGCACACCTGAACTTATGCTCGCGTTTAAAACAGCAAAACTTTACAAGTATACATGTACATACTTAATATGAGGTCTCTATTTCTCAGAAAAATAAACCAAGTGATATATATATATATATATATATATTTATGTATTTATATATTTATCACACAGCCCCAAACATGTCTTTTTCGAAGCTTGAAGTGAAGAGAAAAGTTGATGATGAGCACAGACAACTGCAGGAAAAGTGGGAAATGCAGTATTTCTTTGTGGAGCTCAGAGATGTGACCCCGACGTGTCTTTTTGGCAAAAAATATAAAGAGATTTGAAAACAATGGGAAACACATCTCGGTAGAATGTCCAGTTTATAACTCCACGAGGAGAAGGTTACTGACTGGACGAGATCTGGAAGAAATCCATGATAACCCAACACGGTTAATACATATTTTACTAAGGTCAGCCTTGTGCAGGGAATCATAACTTAGATTGGAAATGTTTCAGTTTTAAAACACAGTTAATGAGCTTTTAAATTGAAATGTTTGCAAAAATTGTAGTAGAGATCAGATATTAAAATAAAGATGCTGTCAGGGCTTTAAAAAGAAAAGAAAGAAAACATTGATTTTATTGTAGAAAACATGATGCAGCCCAGATTCTGCCTCTAGCGGCCCCTGGGTTAATTGAGTTGGAGGCCTATCTCTTAGTGCTACACCCCTATGAAGCTATTTATGTAAAAATAATCAATCTATAATTAGCTTTTTGTGACATCTAACATAAAACAACCCTCTTTTTACACTTTCATAAGTGTAAAAATTACTTGCCATCTTACCCCATTGTTTTGAAGTGTATCTCCAGACCTCCCTAAGAATCCAGACGCCCCTCTCATAATGCTACCTTGGTGTTATCTGTTGAGTTGCTAGCTCTTCCAGGAAGTCTTTATTTTGATTTGAGTTAATTATTCCACATAATTGCCTAAGAAAGAGTAGATAGAAAAGAAAAGAAGAAAGAAAAATAATTGAGTGTTGAAATCTTTATAAAATAATGACTGGCTTCACTTTGGCAGAACCTCTACATGTTTTAACTATGTGCTGGTTTCTCTAAAGCCCTCCGTAACGTGTATTTGTGATGGGTGCAGGTGTGTGTAAATAGCCAACACAGTAACAAAACCTGCAATAACAATGTAAACCAGAGCAGCGTGTCTGCCCTTCTGGTTTCAACACTTTTGCTTAATGTTTCCCTTTCCCTCAAATGTTGTTTGAATAATGTATTAATAATAGAAAAACAACCAACACAGCATTGATAAACATGATTGTTTACTTACAGTGCTTACAATTCTGTGGTTTAATCCTTTGTTTCTAACCTATTTTTAAGAAAACCCAATGCCACAACACTTCCAAACACTGGCTTGCTCCGTGTTAATAACTAGCTTTTCACTATAGGCTCTTATTGTCGGTAGAACAATTGTTTAGTAGCTATACATCCTTTGACAGAGCATCTTCTTTTAATCCTCATGTTCATCTTAAGCAGGGCTGCTCATTATGTCGATCGCGGCGTGAACTTGAAACAATATCAGCCGATCCTCCATCCCGTCACAGTTCAGTAAAGATAGCTGCAGATTCACGGATTCGGTTTTCTCTGCTCCATAGCTTGAGACCAGAATGTTCTTAGTAAACAAATAATACCTATTTTTAATCTGTGTTATGTAGCGGACAAACTACAAAACGTTTTTTATCAAAACAAGTTTCATTCGCAGAAACACATTACCGTCTATGAGCAACCCGCTGACATGGAATCGCTTAGGGACCGTCTGCAAATGACCAGATCCAAAATATGTTTTACCCAGAATATGCTTCATAACTTCATTCTAAATAACTCTATTACAACCAAAATCAAGCAACACGCCACTCCTCACCGGCATATTGTACTGCACGACTCCGTTTCAATAAAAAATGTAAAGATTTATTAGAGCATCATTTTTATTCTTGATTATTTGGATCAAAGCTCAATTGCTCCCATAAAAATCACTCTATTACCATCAATTCAGATCACACACAACTGTTCTAATGATTCAATTCAGTGCAAGTCATCAAATTAAACTCAGGTTATTACAAAAAACGTAAATAATTAATAGTTATGTGTGTTTTGTCAATTCTCAATAAAGATGAAAATAATTGTTTGTTGACTAATGTTTTACTT
Organism: Danionella cerebrum; assembly: GCA_007224835.1. Lineage (NCBI taxonomy): Eukaryota > Metazoa > Chordata > Actinopteri > Cypriniformes > Danionidae > Danionella > Danionella cerebrum. The sequence goes on along the minus strand of SRMA01027472.1, from coordinate 21,948 downwards.
TTTGTAGCGGGTAGATCACTTTGACTCGGTCATTTTAAAAGTAACTCACAAGCTGAAAAAGTGTGAGAACCCCTGATCTTAAGAAACTGATTTCAGACGTTTGTGTTGCAAGCTGCATTCTTCGTTCAAAAATGGTTTTCAAGAGGTCACTAAAGGCCTATACACATCAACCAGTTTTCATTGCAAAGTTCCGTGGGGCGACAGGGCTCGACCTAAAACCATGGGCGCGAACGGGACAAAGGGCGCTCTACTGAGAAGCGTATGAAGATTCGTGCCAATCTCAGTTCAGAACGGTGTGTAGAGGCCTGAACAGTGAAGGTCCACATGTGATGTGTATCGAATTCAACATTTTGAGTGCTGAAACGTTCAGAACATTCTCATCGCGATGTGACCATTACCTCATTCAAACAATGTAGTGTAAAATCACTGAAAGTTACAGATAAACAGATTTACCTGGAATTCAGATCAGAGCATCAGTGACTCCTCATTGTTTCCTCAGAAGCTGACGAGAAGAAACTGAAGGGGGTGATTTACTTCCAGGCCATTGAGGAGGTGTACTACGATCATCTGCGGACAGGGGCTTCGGTAGGTTCACTATTATTACCAGCTTTTTCTCTTTAGAGTGAACAGCAAAAACATAATGGAGACGAGCGAGCGACAGAGTCCCGCAGACACTTCACTAGCTGTAGATCCAATTCTTTCAACAAAGATTCTTTCGTGAGATCTCCCTGATTCCAGGCAGCTCAAAATCTTTCTCAAGTACACTATTTTTTTCATCCAGTACGTAGGTTTGAGGAACCTCCACTTTGAGTTTTAACTGTGAAAGTGCTTTGTGTATCGAGTTATTGTGTTTTACGCTTTAGAAGTCTTTTTGAACTTTTTTTTTGTTTTGTTTTTTTACTATTTTACAATTTGCATTTTTTGCACAACCCCAGCTTTTTTTTTACAAGTATTTTTCATTACATTACACAATAATTCCATTACAAACCTGAAATTTGTCATTTTTTACTGGAAAAATCTTTATAACAACAATCAAAAACACGGTCCAAATTGTATCAAAACACCAGCCGAACCTTATAAAATGTTTCAAGCACTTTTTGTACTATTGCACTTTATTGTGCCAGAAATTTGAGAAAAACAAGCCATATAACAGGTCTTGTACTTCAAAGCGTTATCTCTTCTTTTACCCCTAGATGGAACTGATGGCACCGATTTGAGTTCGCATTTGAATTAACTCGTAAAGTATGCATCATAACTCTTGTAATGTTAGTGTAACCCAGGTGAAAAATCTTGCTTTAGAGCCGTTTTTCTTCTATTTATTATTTGGAACTTTGCGCTGATGTCATCACGTAGTTGACGTAGTCATGTGACCGCAGTACCGCCAATCAGGCGGCATATTAACCGGAAGTTAGACGCGCCGGTCAGTGCGAGGCATAGGGTTCCAGGGCAAACGCTACAGGAGCTGACTACCGGGTCCTGACCAACACAAAAACGAACGCGATCGCTTGTTAACTACGGAATTGGCCAGGTTGGATGGCGAGCTAGAACCTAAAGAAAGGAACTGAACCGAGCTAAGGCCCTAAGCCTTACACATTTTCAACCTAGCCGGGTCATTACCGCAAGACCTCACCTGCTCGGTTGGGCCGGTAGGAGGCTCTTGTAGCTGCCTTTTTTTCTCTGAACTGAATTATTGAATGTATGTTTTTCTTGAATGGCCATTCTCGTTACAGCATTTATTGTATTGTATGTCTTTCAATATATGGTACCAGCAAAAACCAAATGAACTGTCTCCATCTCATGTTTCGCACTCCACTCCTAGAGTTGATATCTAGAGCTTCTGATCTAGCCCAAATTCCAACATTAACTTTAGTTATACTTGCATCGTTACCTATTAATTACCAGCACAGTATTTGTTAGAGTAACATACATGCTACATTAGTTTAAAATGGAAAAAATATCAAACTAATTTTGAAACCACATAATATTTGAATTTAAAATGAACCATTTAAAATGTCATTCCTACTTAATTGGAGACAGCCGATGCACTGATGCGTGCAGAGACTTCTAAGGGTTAATAAGAATGAGTCGACCCTTTTTGGATGCTTCGATACCCTTGGTACTATCCGAGGGCTCTCGTGTACAGAGCATCTCTGGCCGTGAAGGGCTTTATTGAATAGAGAGTTCAGTTTAGGTGTAGCACATTGGAATGAAATAAGATGGAGGCATCTTTGAACAACCTTCACCTGATTGTTACCTTCTCTGCTTTTTCTTCAGTCTCCACGTCCCAGTCTCACCTTCTGCGTCAAAACGTATGAACGTCTGTTTTTCCTGGTGGCTCACAGCCCTGAGGCAATGAGAATCTGGATGGACGTCATCGTCACAGCAACAGACGAACACTCCAGATACTGAAACACACCCGGAAACTGTTCAGAGATCAGGATATTATTCAACATCTTTGTTACTGCCTTTATAGCAGTTGAAAAACACCAAACAAATGCTAAACCTAGCATTCAGATGCCCAGAAGCAACCCAAAACACAGGTGTCCAGAAATGCTCTGTTCAGATGTGTGCAAGAGTCTTGAAGTAGCCTTTAAAGAAATGTCTGCAAATGTTCATATTCATAATCTAGGAATCACACATCCAGAAATGCACGAAAATCTAATCCAAAACAACATTGAGAAAGTTCAGCAAAATGAAACAGGCACAACAAGTTTAGAAAGTACGAGACCGCTGCCTGCTGCTGTTGCTCGACAGAACACTACATTTGTTACTATTTATTACAGAAATCGACTCATCTCAGCTGTTTTGATATTGAGCGTAATAAATGTTTTACATTCCAAACAATGCATTGTTATTTTTGTTTTCTTTTCTTTTACTGCTCAAAACCCTTTTAAACAACACACTAGCCATGTTTCTATACAAGGATGCTAATTAAATTTATACGCAAAACTCGAATATCACATTAAATATGTGCAAATCAAGCACCGCTTCCATCCAATGAGAAGAAAATCATCAATTTCTGGAAAACTGGTGCCAAAAGGAAAATGGAAGCTGCTTTAAAAAAAAAAAAAAACTATATATATATATATATAATGACTGAACACGTAAACAAAATTTAACTTGACTGCTTTGGATGCGACAGACTGCTCTTGGGAATGCAGCTGGTCAAGATAGTTCTGGAAGATGATAAGATGATGATCCCAAACCACTTTTAATGACAGATTTTAACATTTTAGAATGAGCAAAACAACATTTCATGCGTTGCATCGGTATATCGTAGTGCATTTTGGATAAAAAGTTTATCCTTCTCAGTTGTTTGAATAATTTTTTATGCGCATTTTCAACATTTATCCGACTTTGCATTTCCATCCAGGGATTTGTAATGCAATATTCCAAAATGCGCATAAAATGGATGGATGGATGGATGGATGGATGGATGGATGGATGGATGGATGGATGGATGGATGGATGGATGGATGGATGGATGAAAATGCAGTTAATGCTGTTCACTCTTCTGTGAAGTTAAACTGGTCACTCAGGAAGCAGCACTGAGACACACATCAATTTGCTGTTGAGCAGATGGAATTGACAATAGGTGGATTAGCAATTAGCAAGACACTGAAGACTCACGGTGCTCACAGACGGTGCTCACAGAACCCTTTTTGGTTGCGTTCACACTGCATTCTTAATGCTCTTTGATGAAATTCGATTGTTTTGGTGCGCTCGGTCACAATACTGATAATATGCGGCTCAAACCTGGCTCTAATATGACACACAAACACAGAAAAGGAGATGACGCAGCGTGCTGTGTGAGGATGAAAATATAGATGAAATTGATGCTTTTGTGGCTTTGCTGAAGATAATGTGTGATATATACTGTGTTGTTAATATAACTTTACCATTATTGGAAAACTGAATATTTTCAATTAAGGGTGAGTGACGTTATATTAACAACACAGTCTTCTACTTCTAAATACACCTCTGAGCGCTTCATGTCTCAAACTCACTGAAAAGCATTTTTCTCCTGCAACTCTTAACTGTGACAAAGCACGTCCGAATGCAGATTGATGACTTTAAAAATCCGACCTGGCACTTCAGCTGTTTTTTGGTCACTTTTGAAAGCTGGTGTTGCTTTCACTCTAGCTCAACAAGTGCAGCTCATGCAGGGTGCTCATCAATGCAAGCCGTGACTGTGTCTGTCAACATAGTGCTACCTGGAGAAAGACCAGTGCATCCGGAGACATGGAGGAGGATGTAGGAGTACAAAAATCAAGTAGCTGGACTCCCACATACGAAACTGTGCAAGGAAGAACAGGAGGAGCAGTGCCAGAGCCCTGCAAAATGACCTCCAGCAGCCCAGTAATGTGTATGTGTCTGCTCATACAAGCAGGAACTGACTCCATGAGGGTGGTATGAGGTCCTGACGTCCCTAGATGGGGTTGTGCTTACAGTCCCACACTGTGTAGAAGGTTTGGCATTTGCCAGAGAACACCAAGATGCGAGAATCCCTGTGCTCTTCACAGATGAAGCGTGTTCGTATTGAGCGCATGTGACAGAGTCTGGAGATGCTGTGGAGAACATTCAGCAGCCTGCAACATCCTCCCGCGATTTTAAGCACATCAAAGTCTTGTGTGTTTATTATTTCAATTTGAGTATGACTCCAAATCCAGACCTCACAAGTTCTTAAGTTTATTTTCCAGTGATGAGATATTTTATTGTCAATGCATTCAAGTACAAAGAACAAAGCATGTATAGATATAGAATAGACCATTTAATTAATTCACATTTATCATGAGTTATTTTAGTGTTCCTTTATTTTTTTAGCAGTGGATATAACAAGAGAGGTAGGTAAGCACCGTTGTGCTCTCCACATTACAAACTGTTTTTTTGGGTTGAATTTTCGTGAATGTGGAGATGGAACTTTCACGATATATCGCCGATAGTTAACCCGATGAATCGTTTGAAAGGATTGGTTGGAAACTGACCCTACAAAATTAAGAGATTACCATTGCTCTGTCGAGATACATATTTAAAGTTTGTAACGAATAAAAAGAAAGGTGTGTTTTGAAAATCTGAACAGTTGCTGAGCACAATAACAGGATGTTTATTTATGATCTGAGTGAATCATTTAAACCTGTTTGCTGTTCGTTGGTCACATTTAACTGTCCGGAATCACCGGCTGCTCGTGCTTCTTCGATATAAATGTGAATATGAAGAAGATTAAGGCAAGCACATCGCTTTATGTCGGGGATCTTCACGCGGAAGTGAATGAATCTATGCTGTTCGAGCGATTCAACGCCGTCGGTTCGGTTCAGTCGATCCGAGTCTGTCGAGACCGACTCACGCTCCTCTCGCTCGGTTACGCATACGTGAACTTCGAGAGAGCCGAGGACGGTAAGTGTTCATCTCAACACCTGTCTTAATCTGTTACTTTTTTTTTATAAATTAACGTTTTTATCTGCTTCACAAGACTGCGCGAGTTAAAATAACCGATATTTCAAGCCCATTTTATTTTAGCCCATTGTTTCATGCAACTATAAAACCTTTGAACCATGGAGATTGTAAGAACATCTCTTTATTCATTTATTATTTTTGTTGAATCCAACAAAATGTAAATGTATTGTTTTGTTTTTGTTATTTAGAGGTACACTTTGAACATTTTTAAATATTTGTGTCCATTTCAGAGAATGATAAAAAGTCTATGGGAGGAGTCAGTGACATAAGACAATGTTCCCTTATAAATTATATGAACAAACCCCCGTGGCTTTATCATTTACCAAAGCTGAGATGGAATTCAGAAAATGTGGTTGCTAGTGTGAACTGTTGCTAGGGAGCTTTCAGTGAACATTTTCAATACATTTATCCATTTTATCTAGGTTCATTTAATGTAAACGTCAATGGTAAACATTAACCCCTGCTAGAGGTAACACGGCAACATTCACTCACACATTCACACCTAACGGGAATTTAGATTATTCAATTAAACCAAACGCATGTTTTTGGGATTATGGGGGAAACCGGAGTACCTGGAGGAAACCCACGTAAGCACAGGGAGAACATGCATCTCCTTCTGTGGCGCCCAAGACAATTATATAATTATATTTAACCTTTTACTTTTAAATTATTATAATTATATATTTAATCAATTATTGATTATATATATGTGAAATGTTTCAATCCTCTATCTCTTCAAGTTTTGAATATTGCTTAGGGATGTCATTGAGAAAAATGATGATTTCATTTAATTGAATTGAAAACTGTAAGAATATAATTTATGATGTGAATGTGATTTTTCAGCATAGAGACAGCTTTACTGCAGTTTTTTGTATTTTTATTTGCCAAACATCAATACAACAATCCTATTTTTTTCCTAATATTCTAGCTCTGCACAAATACTTTTATACAACAATACATTTATTTTGAGGCTTTTCATGGCTTTGTTTTTAAAATGGGCTAAGACTACAAGGAAAACATGCAAAAACACAAAACAAACTATTCTATAATCACATTTATAATGTATAATTTTTTGTTATTGATTTTTTTATTATTATTTTAGTTGGGTAATCCACTGCGACTTTGCACGATTCAGGTGAATAAAGGGCAATGTGAATAATCAAAAAAAAAAAGAACTCCAAATAACTTATGATTTTGGGATGGATCTATAAAGGTTCATGGAGGAATTAATGTTCTGTGTTTGAAGTAAAAAATGATTGTGTACGGTTGTCTGCTCATCTACACATGGAAGATAACAACTCCCATCACATGTACGTCTATCTACTCCATTTTATATACAAAAAGAATTATTGCTCTACAGTTCCTGGCCGAAGTCGTCTATCGCTAAATATAGTTCTAATCAAGATTTGTTTCACGAAAAATGGCTCATTTTAATATCAACAATTTCCTGTGGATTCATGGCCAGAAGCATAGTATCCCTGTGAAGGAACCGTTATACCTGGATCTCCTGGGTCTGGCATTACTGTACTCACCACCCTGCTCACCAGGAATACCCTAACCCTATATACAGTGGTGTGAAAAACTATTTGCCCCCTTCCTGACTTTTTATACAACAAACAAAATGTTTCTGATCCTCAAACACATTTTAATATTAGTCAAAGATAACACAAGTAAACACAAAATGCAGTTTTTAAATGAATGTTTTTATTATTTAGTGAGAAACCCACAAAGCCCTGTGTGAAAAAGTAATTGCCCCTGCACCTAATAACTGGTTGGGCCACCCTCAGCAGCAATAACTGCAATCAAACGTTTGCGATGACTTGCAACAAGTCTTTTCCAGCGCTCTGGAGGGATTTTGCAGAATTGCAGAATTGTTGTAACTCATCTTTGCAGAATTGTTGTAATTCCGCTTTATTTGAGGATTTTCTGGCATGAACCACCTTCTTAAAGTCATGCCACAGCATCTCAATGGGATTCAGGTCAGGACTTTGACTAGGCCACTCCAAAGTCTTCATTTTGTTTTGTTTTTTTCAGCCATTCAGAGGTGGATTTGCTGGTGTGTTTTGGGTCATTGTCCTGCTGCAGCGCCCAAGATCGCTTTAGCTTGAGTTGACGAACAGATGGCCGGACATTCTCCTTCAGGATTTTTTGGTAGACAGTAGAATTCATGTCTCCATCTTGTCACCATCTGCACTTTGTCTCCATTCCCCTAGAGGTCCTCGTGTTTCCCCTCTGCCTTCTGTTCTTCCTCGTGTGTTCTAGTTTACTTTATTTGCATCACCTGTGACTCATTACAGCCTGTATATTTAAGCTGTTACTTTTTCTTTGGTCTTCACTCAGTGTTTTAAAGACTCAGTGTTTCTTTTCTCCTGTTGCCTTTTAGTCTTCTCCCCTCGTGGAGTTTTCTTTAGATTTGTTATACTGAATATTTTTATTCCTCATTCCTCATTTTATTTCTCACCTTTATTCCAAGAATCTGAGTTGAGTGTTTGGATATATTACCTTTTTTATTGAGAGAATCTTGAAGATGATTTTTTTTTTAAATAAAACCTTGTATCCTGTATTGCTTCTTGGAGTGTATTTCCATTGAGTCCAACACAACTGCCTCTTTGGCTCAGTGGTTCACCCGTCTGTGACACATCTATCACAGCAAGCCTTCCAGGTCCTGAAGCAGCCGAACAACCCCAGACCATTACACTACCACCACCATGTTTTACTGTTGGTATGATGTTCTTTTTATGAAACGCTGTGTTACTTTTACGCCAGATGTAACGGGACACGCAGCTTCCAAAAAGTTCAACTTTTGTCTCGTCAGTCCACAAGATATTTTCCCAAAAGTCTTGGCAGTCATCGAGATGATTTTTTAGCAAAATAAAGACGAGCCTTAATGTTCTTTTTGTTTAATAGTGGTTTGCGTCTTGGATCTCTGCCATGCAGGCCGTTTTTGCCCAGTCTCTCTTTCTTATGGTGGAGTCGTGAACACTGATCTTCATTGACGTAAGTGAGGCCTGCAGTTCTTTGGATGTTGCGCTGGGATCTCTTGTGACCTCTCGGATGAGTTATCTCTGGGCTCTTGGGGTAATTTTGGGAAGGGGTCACTCCTGGGAAGGTTCACCACTGTTCCATGTTTTTGCCATTTGTGGATAATGGCTCTCACTGTGGTTCGCTGGAGTCCCAAAGCTTTAGAAATGGCTTTATAACCTTTACCAGATTCATAGATCTCAATGACTTTTCTTCTCATTTCTTCCTGAATTTCTTTGGATCTTGGCGTGATGTCGAGCTGTTGAGGTGCTTTTGGTCTACTTCTCTGTGTCAGATAGCTTCTGTTTAATGATTTCTTGATTGAAGAAATCGCCTGGGGAGGGGGGGGGTGACCACAGAAATTGAACTCAGGTGTGATAAACCACAGTTAAGTTATTGTTTATCAACGGGGGCAATTACTTTTTCACACAGGGCTTTGTGGGTTTGGATTTTTTCTCACTAAATAATAAAAACATTCATTTAAAAACTGCATTTTGTGTTTACTTGTGTTATCTTTGACTAATATTAAAATGTGTTTGAGGATCAGAAACATTTTGTGTGACAAACATGCAAAAGAATATAAAGTCAGGAAGGGGGCAAATAGTTTTTCACACCACTGTATTCCCCTGGATTCTTCCCCGAGGATCATACTTACCCGTTACATTGATTAAATTATACATCTTTGTTTTCAGTGAACTTCATTCACGTTGTTTTACAAGCATGTGTGTATAACATGCAGATGAGATCGCTGGAGAGAGATCGGTTTTGAAGGGTAACATCCATCCAAGTTTCAATTTTAATTTAATAAGACTTCTGTTTCAAGGTGCTTTTTTTTCAACAAGAAAAGCGTGTTTTTCACTTCTGTGGAAGATTATCTGAACTGATTTAAATCTTGGCTTAGGAACAGCACACACGCAACAGCATTCTTTTACAAGGCACACAGAAAGCCTCTTCATTGTGTTTCGTTTTGTGTAGCGGAGCGAGCTCTGGACACGCTGAACTTCACCCTGATGCTGCAGAAGCCAATGCGGCTAATGTGGTCCCAGCGAGACCCATCTCTGAGGAAGAGCGGTGTGGGAAACATCTTCATCAAGAACCTGCAGAAGGCCATTGACAGTGAGGCGCTCTTCGACATCTTCTCACCTTTCGGAAGCATCCTATCCTGCAAGGTTAGGATCAGATTCCAGTTTCAGTCTTGAGCTCAAAGACTCGTAGTGAGCGAGGGAAACTGGTATAGATGAAGCCTGTGTGACAGTGTTCTCCGTTTGTTAGGTGGCCTGTGATGAGAACGGACCGAAGGGTTTTGGGTTTGTTCACTTTGAGACTCAGGAAGCTGCAGAGAAAGCCATCGAGAAATTGAACGGCATGATAATCAATGAGCACAAAGTGTAAGTTATGAATAATAGAATAATTGAAACAAAGTTGAATAGTTTGGTTGTGAAAATGTTCATGTACTCCCTGTTTTAGGATCTACATCATCACTGAGCAGCTCTGATTTACTGATTTTTCATTGAGCGTCTCAGTTATAGGTTTAAAAAGCTAAAAGGAGTTGCATTTCACCGTGACTTTCAAAGTTTAGTAGGAAAAATGTAGCAAATTTGTGAAGTAAACACACCAGAAATAGATTAATATGCAGCAGACACTGCTTGCTGCTCTGTATTTTATTTTTTCATCTTTTTCTCTGTGCTTTCTCTTGCAGCTTTGTGGGTCATTTCAAGTCCCATGAGAAACGCGAAGCTGAGCTTCAAGAACGAGCTAAACATTTCACCAACGTCTACGTCAAAAACCTTGGACCAAATGTGAACGAACGTACACTGGTGGAGCTCTTCAGCAAATTTGGTGAAAACCTTACCATTAATAGAGTACAGCTGCATACCGTACTTAAAATATACACTGAGGTCAATAAGAATTTGATCCCCAAATCATCGAGGGATCTAGAATTTCCCACATAGGTGCATTTCTACTCTGAGAGACAGAATATAAAAGTCCTGAAATCACTTTGTATGCTTTTTTTTAAACTATTTATTTATAAATTCTTGCTTCAAATAAGTATTTCTAAGACTTCTATCTGGTTATTTTGTTTATAAATGGTCCAGCTCCACTCTGCTCAAGATACTAGTTTAGCAGCATCTGTTTGAGGTCATTAGCTCTCATAAAGACACGTCCGAATCAAAAATCTAAGCAGCAACATGCTCCAGAGATACTGGCAGCTTTAAACAAGCCAAAGAGAGCTCAATTCAGAGGTGGGCCGCAGCTCTGCTCAGTTTAGTTGCAACCTTTTTGAAATACACCTGATTCTGCGAATTAAACTCTCCTTGGTTTGTTTAAAGCTGCAAGTGTTTGTACTGAAGCAGGGCTGGCACAAAAACCAGGAGGGACACTAGCCCTCCAGGAATGACTTTGCCTACCCCTGATGTAGACCTTCACAAAAAGAAATTGTCAAGCAGCTCGGTGAACTGTTGGGGCAACTGTCAGAAAATGGAAGAGGCTCATGATGATTTTCAACTGGGGCCCCAGAGAAGATCTCTCTTCATGGGCTATCAATGATGCTAACAATGGTGAAGAATCAGACTAGAACCAATGCCGTGAAGAGAGCTGGGACCTCCATTTCCAAAGCTAATATCAGAAATACACTGAGACGTCATGGTTTAAATGACACCAAAGTGGAACTCTTTAACTCCATTCACTGTGTTTGGAGGAAGAAGAATGTTGAGAATCGTCCCAATGATACCATACCTATAGTAAAGCATGGGGTTGGAAGCATCATGCTCTGGGGGTGCAAAGGGGACTGGACGACCTTCTTCCCTCTGTCTTCACACGTCAAAGACCCAAAGCGGACAGCCAGGAAAACCAAGAATTGGTTTTGTAGGAAGCATAATGGACTGGCCTAATCCAACCGTCATTCATTCCTTCATCTTGTAACCCGCTTGTTCAATAGAAAATCTTTGGAGATAGCTGAAACTCCATGCACCTTTGCTGAAAATTCCATGCTTCCTAAGTAGAGCTTGCAAATTCCAAGGTGATCAAATACTTGGCCTCACTGTATAAGTCTGTGGTGGCTGTTTCACTTAAAGAGTCCTGCTGTGTTGAATCTTAAACTGATGTTGTATCTTTAGGTTTGACACATAGTGTTCGTGTGATGGTGGATGAGCAGGGAAACTCAAGAGGTTTTGGGTTCATCAGCTTCGAGAAGCACACCAATGCTCAGCAGGTCATGAAGATATGATTGTCCAGAATAACCATGTCATGCACATGAACATCATAATCCAGACATACTCACTGCTCCATCCATGTTTAATTCTCTCAAGATAACACTAGCGCAACACCTTCAAACATATTCACAATTGTTTCTCTTCTATTGCCCAAACTCTGTATTTATTGTCTGTCATCACATCTTCAGGCGGTGTGTGAGCTGAATGGGATGGAGGTAGATGGCCGCTGTCTCTGTGTGTGTCGAGCTCAGAAGAGACGGGAGCGACAGATGGAGCTGAAGAAACACTTTGAACTAATCAAACAGGAGAGGATGAACAGATACCAAGTAACGGTCCATTCCCTTGCTCGTAAACCAGAGCCCAAATACTTTATAGAGAGAAAGGGGTGAACCTCTCTTTTTCCAATTGAGACCTATAATCTTGAACTTACAGCCCTGGTTTGAAAGAGCTAAAAGAAAAATATTGTTGCTTAGGGCTGTGCAATTAATCGAATTTTCTTTTCGATTTCAATTATGATTTTCAGTCACAATGATCACAAAATTTATTCACTTAAAAAAACGATCATCAGGGTTTTTATGTTATTTTGGCCCGTGTTTGCATTTTTGACCCTTTCGGCCTGCCATAGCATTTTGCCGCGCTGTACTTCCGCCGCTCCCGAAACCAAACTCTTAAAACGTGATGTATGTGGTATTTGATTCCATTTAAATATTAGCGTGCGTTAAAATGGCATAAAAAGAGCAGCCACAGAGTTATTTAGTCAGCAAGAGCAGAATAAACCTCACTGGTGGAAATACAGTGGTTCCCCGAGATACGAAACTAATCCGTTCCAGGGTGACCTTCGTATCTCGGACATTTCGTATCTCGAAGCAAGTTTTACACCTAAAACACCTAATCCATTCAACGGCTCTCAGAAACAACAGAATAAGTAGATGAAAAAAATGAAAACCAGAGAAAAATCAAGTAACGTTTCTTCAATCCTTAAATCGTCTAGGTTACTTGCGTAACCCCACGTTCCCTGAATAGGGAACGGAGATGTTAGTCGGGATTAGACCGACTGAATGGGAGCGAATCACCTGTGGGAGCGACTGCCGAACATATCAACGGGCAATTAATTTGCAGGCGTAGGTGATTGATTAGCAATCAGCCGGGTATAAAGCCGGGCGTGCCTACGCCACCAGTATGGAATTTTCCGAGGAGCTGGACCTACTTACCTCCCAGCGACCTCAGATCCATGACTTCAAGGGCATGGCGAAGGGTAACGTCTCCGTTCCCTATTCAGGGAACGTGGGGTTACGCAAGTAACCTAGACGTTCCCTTTCAGTCGGTCCCGGAGACGTTAGTCGGGATTAGACCAACTGAATGGGAGCCTCTTTAAAGGGCCATGCCCGAAGTCCGTCCAGACAGGCCGGCACTAAACACAAGAGAGGGGTTAGTAAGGCCGTAGTACCTGAATGGGAACTCCTTCTGCCCCTGCCCGGAATACTCATTGACGGGGAAGTCGTCCAACACTGAGAGCTTAGCTGTACTCGGTTGATGCTGACGACCAGAAGGAGGCACCCCTCGACCCGCAGGGAGGAGTGGCGGAGATCGCGTCGAGGCCCGAAGGGCTACCAGCGGGTCATCGTTCTGCAAGAGAAAATCGGCAGAGACGGAAGTCATCGTTACGCGCCAAGGCAAGGGAAGTAACGGAACGGGTTCATACTAGCCACCTGAAGGGGGAGCTGTAAGAGAGACATAGAAAGGGAGCACCAAAAAAGGGACTCCCAGATCTGGACCCTAGTTCTGCAGGGGCCAGGCCGAGGCAAAGCCTCCACTACAGAACCTAGCAGCGCTGACTGCTCCGCTCAGTCAGATGCTGGAGGGGGGAGGATGAGAGAGCCGCCCGAAAGGGGGGAGCTCTTAAGGAATGTACTTCTCCGATGATGAGGAGAGTACTGCAAGCGTACACCCTCACCGTCCCCTAAGGGTGACTGCCACCACTCAGGACCGCAGAGGGAACGGTGCCTACGTCGAGGTTGTAGAACCTGACAAAAGTGTTGGGTGTAGACCAGCCCGCAGCTCTACATATGTCGGCGAGTGAGGCCCCTCTAGCCAACGCCCACGAAGCAGCAATGCCGCGAGTGGAGTGGGCCCTCAGATGGAGAGGGCAGGGAACCTCACACGCCTCATAAGCAAGGCGAACAGCCTCCACTAGCCAGTGGGCAAGCCGTTGCTTGGAGACCGCGGAACCCTTACGCTGGCCTCCAAAACATACAAAGAGCTGCTGGGAGCACCGAAGCTCCCGGGTTCTGTCCAGATAGATCCGAAGGGCTCTCACAGGACATAAGGAACCCTGGGCTGGGTCTGCCTCCTCCCGGGGCAGAGCTTGCAGCGTCACCACCTGGTCCCGGAAGGGGACCGATGGGACCTTGGGAATGAATCCGGGCCTGGGTCTGATGGTAACCAGTGAATCACCAGGGCCGAATTCCAGGCAGGATTCGTCGGCGGACAGTGCCTGGAGATCTCCCACCCTCTTAATTGAGGCCAAGGCAAGCAGGAGTGCGGTCTTCAATGAGAGGACACGCAGTTCCGCTGAGTGCAAGGGCTCAAAAGGAGACTTCCGCAGCCCAGACAGGGCGACGGAGAGGTCCCAAGAGGGAACAGAGGGAGGTCTAGGCGGCCTAAGACGCCTAGTTCCCTTGAGAAATCTCACCGTCAGTTCGTGGCTGCCCACTGATTTCCCTTCGACCCGAAGGTGGAAGGCAGAAATAGCGGCGGCGTAGACCTTGAGGGACGATGGGGACAGCCCCCGATCGAACCTCTCCTGGAGAAAGGTCAACACGACTCTGATGGGGCACGTCCTGGGGTCTTCCTGATGGGAGGAACACCAATCGACGAACCGACCCCACTTGCCAGCGTAGCATGCTCGGGTAGAGGGTGCTAGCGCGTGGTCTAACGTTCTCACCACGGAGGGTGGTAGAGGCTCGGGGTCCACCGCGGACAGATATGCCATACATGGAGGGCCCAGAGGTCTGGCCGCGGGTGCCTGTATCCCGCCCCCTGAGTCAGGAGGTCTGGACTCAGGGGGATCGGCCAGGGAGGGGCTGTCACGAGCGCAGAAAGGTCCGGGAACCAGGCTCTGTTCGGCCAGAGGGGCGCGACCAGAAGCAGTTCTCGCTCGTCCTCCCTGACCTTGCACAGTAACTGTGCTAGAAGGCTCACTGGGGGAAACGCGTATAAGCGTTTGTTGCGGGGCCAGCAGTGTGCCAGCGCATCTGTCCCGAGAGGAGCCAGGGACAGGGAATAGAAAAGCCGGCAATGGGTGTTCTGCCGGGAGGCAAACAGGTCTACCTGGGCCTCGCCGAAGATATCCCATATCTGCTGAACAGCCCGAGGATGGAGCCGCCATTCTCCCGCCGTGGGGTGAAACCTGGACAGCGAATCCGCGATCTGGTTGCACTCGCCGGGGATGTAACAGGCTTTGAGCGACAGAAGTCTGCTCTGACTCCAGAGGAGCAGTCGTTGGGCGAGGTAGTGCAGAGCACGGGAGCGCACACCGCCCTGGCGGTTGATGTACGCTACTACCGCAGTGCTGTCGGTCCTGACCAGCACGTGCCGCCCCCGGAGGAGCGGGCCGAAGCGCCGTAGCGCTAGGGCGACTGCGACTAGCTCGAGACGGTTGATGTGCCAGCGAGAAAGCCGTCCGATCCAGGAACCGGACTCTCGGTGGGAACCGCACACAGCGCCCCAACCGGTCTTGGAGGCGTCGGTGGTGACCACCATGCGGTCGGGGGGACTCGAAAGAGGCACCCCGGACCGTAGGAAGCACTCCGAGTTCCAGACCTTCAGGTAAGGGAGCGCGCCTGTCGTGGACAGACGTAGAGCTCCCCGGCGCCATGCCCAACTCGGAACTCGCGAGAGAAGCCATAGCTGCAGTGGCCGCATACGCAGGAGCCCGAGTCGAATGACTGGGGCTGCGGCTGCCATATGCCCCAGGAGCCTCTGAAATAACTTCAGTCTGGCCACTGGTCGGGAGGACACCGCGGAAAGAGCGGTCAGCAAGGCCCTGGCGCGTTCTACCGATAGTTGCGCCAGCATGCTCTCGGAGTTCAGCTCCACCCCGAGAAAAGAGATGACCCTCACCGGAGTGAGGCGGCTCTTTTCCCAGTTGACCTTCAGACCCAAGCGGTTTAAGTGCGAGAGCACCTTGCCCTTGTGTCGGATCAACTGGTCCCTGGACGAGGCTATGAGAAGCCAGTCGTCGAGGTAGTCCAGGATCCGAATGCCTGCCCGGCGGAGCGGGGCTAGCGCGGCCCTGGCAACCTTCGTGAAGGCGCGAGGGGAGAGGGCAAGACCGAAGGGTAGGACCTTGTACTGGTATGCATGGCCCTCGAAACAGAACCTTAGAAAGGGTCTGTGTCTCGGTACCACTTCTACCTGAAAGTACGCGTCCTTCAGGTCGATTGTTGCGAACCAATCTCCAGGACGGATGCACGGTAGAATGCAGCGGATCGTCAGCATCTTGAACCGGTACTTGGCCAGGTGCCGGTTTAGACGCCTCAGATCCAAGATTGGTCGCAGCCCGCCTGATTTCTTGGGGACCAGGAAGTAGGGGCTGTAAAACCCACGTTCCATATCGGCTGGGGGTACCGGCTCGATCGCGCCTTTGTTCAAAAGGGCGTCGATCTCCTCTCGCAGGAGTGAGGCGCCTGTTCGGGGAACAGGAGTGTGAAACACACCTCGAAACCTGGGGGCGGACACGAACTGAATCGTGTAGCCCTGCCGGATTGTCCGGACCACCCACTGTGAGACCCCGGGAAGCTTCCGCCAGGCTCCCAGGTAAGCTGACAGGGGGTGTGGTCGGGACGTGCCGATGGTCCCCACGGCGGGGCCGCCCGGAGGCGGGCTTGTGGGCGGAATCACCAGGGACGAACCCTGGGGGATGGTCAGATGAGGGCAGGGGTGGTGTGCCCCCGCGCTCTCTGCCATAGCCAGCGGAGCTCGCTCCCAAGTCGGGGTCTTCGTCGGAGACCGAGGAAGAGGAACCCCAGACCGCAGGGCATGCGAGTCCGCTATTCTCGAGAAGGAAGTGAGATCTATCTTTGACACAATAGGTGCCGCCGTCCCGAAGGACGGCAGCGAGGAGTGTGTGGTGGACTCCCCCCCCCCTGGGGGAGCTGGGTCGTTGACAGGACCCAAAGAAGAGCTCATTCCTTCCCGAGTCGCCAACCTCAGGGGCGCTTCTTGCTAGAAGCCCTCGTCTGCCGTCGAGAACCCTCTGAGGTTGACTGCGACTTTCGTCGTGCAGGGGTCTTCCTCGGACCAGAGGTCGAAGGGCGAGACCGTGACGAGAGTCGCTCTCTTTGGCGTCGCACAGGCGGAGAGGGGTCCGGCACAGAAGCGGCAGGAGCCCGCCGCTTCCGACGCGGGACCATGAGCTCACCCAGACCCTCCGCCTGTTTCCTGATCGTGGAGACCTTTGACGCAAAATCATCCACGGCGATGCCAAAGAGGCCATCTTGGGAGACAGGTGCATCCAGAAACCGGTTTCGGTCATCGGGAAGCATAGAGGCCTGCTCCAACCAAAGATGGCGCTCCTGTACCACGAGAGTGGCCATCGTGCGACCAATATTCAGCGCTGCTGATTTTGTAGCACGAAGCGCAAAATCAGTGGCTGAACGTAAGTCCTTTACGGACTGTTGGTCACCTCCCCCTTGGTGCATGTCACGGAGGACCTTGGCCTGAAAGACCTGTAAGGTCGCCATAGCATGCAACGATGCAGCAGCTTGACCCGCAGCCGAATAAGCTTTCGCCATCAGGGCAGACGAAAACTTTCCAGCTTTGGAGGGCACACTCGGGCGAGCCCGCCAAGCGGCAGCACTGCCGGGGCACAAGTGTACCGCGACAGCCTGCTCCACTCGCGGAATATCCCCTAGCTGCTGCATCATCCAAGGCGGAGAAGGGGGAGGAGCTGGAAGCCCTGGCAGACAGGGGAGCCCGCCAGAATTTTGTGAGCTCCTCGTGCACCTCCGGGAAGAAAGGAACCGCGGGAGCGCGAGGGATCGTGCCCTGGCGCTTACCCAGGAACCAATCGTCCAACCGCGACGGCGCTGAGCTAGAGAGCACAGGCACCTCTAGCCCAATTGCGGTCGCGGCTTTGGAGAGCACCGCGAAAGCATCGAGCTCCGGCTCGGCCGCGACCCCGGAGGGTGGAAGCTCTGAGCTGGAAGAACTCGAAGACCGCGCCCCTTCCGATGCTGCGATGGACAGCAGATCGTCAGCAGGATCACACGAGTGGCCGGGTAACGCCGAAGCGCTATCCGAATCATTCGCGGACCAGACGGGGAGCACGCTCGGCGTTTGGGGATGGTGCGAGGAGTCACCTGACACCGCTCTACCCAAAACATCCGGTGAGCGTACAGCCAGCTCGCCCCGAGTCGTAGGAGCGCCTGAAGCCGAAGCTTCGGCGTCCTCTTCCTCGAAGAAAGACCGTCTGTATCTCAGCGTGCGGGCCGGCAGAGCGTTGCAATGCACACACTCTCGCCTCACGAACGCTGCACAGGCGTGTTGGAAGCCCAAACACTCTACACAGCGCTCATGACCGTCTTTCGACGAGATAAATCCACCGCAGTTAGGAGTACTGCACGTTTTACTCATCGTGTCGAGAAAAATGGACAGGATAATGAGAAAACGGCAAAAACACACTGGACAGGCTTGCTTGCTAAGATCTGAGGAGCCGGCGTGGTGGCGTGCTAATTCTGGGACTTAGCAGAGGTCAACACCAATGTGCCAAGGTAAGCAACCTACTAATCTTGCAAGCTGGTAGCGTCAAAGTTAGGAGAGAGAGTCACACTCAGTCAGCTCCGAAGGAAAATTGCATACTGGTGGCGTAGGCACGCCCGGCTTTATACCCGGCTGATTGCTAGTCAATCACCTACGCCTGCAAATTAATTGCCCGTTGATATGTTCGGCAGTCGCTCCCACAGGTGATTCGCTCCCATTCAGTCGGTCTAATCCCGACTAACGTCTCCGGGACCGACTGAAAGGGAACTACACATTGTTTAGTTCACATTGTAATAAATGATAATAAAACAGAATAAAACACAAGCAAAATGCGTAATATTTACACAAATGTGAAACCTTACCTTGAGAGTAAAGCGATGTGTCGGAGGAGGAGGAACGAATGCAGAAAACATTACTACATTAACCACTGAAATTTAACTTTCTCATAATATTTTTCCTGAATTTCTGACACCAACACGGTTTCAAGCTCAGGCGGAGAGAATACCGAGCGTGTGAGAAGGGATGGAGAGACGCTTCTGAGAGGGGGTTTCTCTGAGTTGAGCTACAAGAACAGCACTTTCCACTTTTTAAACGTTATTTTTTTACAACTCTTTGACTCTAACATTTGTTATAGTACATTATTAGTAATCTATACATAATGTTTCGCTTGATTTAAAGTGTTTCAAGGCATATGAGACCCTTAAAGCACACTTTCTTCAAAGGGTGAAAGGAGCGCAAGGACGCGGAAGCACAGCGAGATGTCAGACAAACAAGTGAAAATAGAAAATAGAACAGAAATGTTTCTTATTGTTCGTATCTCAAAGAAAAACATGTCCCGCGAGACGTTTCCTATCTCGAACATTTGGTAACTCGAAGCATTCGTATCTCGGGGTACCACTGTATTGTCTTCTATTGTTTGTGTTCATCACTGAAACCTGATCACGTCACAAGGCAGGTGTTTATTTAGGCTCTTTTACAGCCTATGGTTCTAAGTCATGTTGTGCAAGCCCTTCAAATATTATTATTATAACTGTTTAAAATTAAGATTTTAACATAATCACAACATTTAACACCAATTGAACTTTTTTGCATAATTGAGAAAACTTATTTAAGTAATATTTATATTTGTATAACGTGGAAATTGTGGAGGTGAGCTACATTTTTTTTTTCTTATTTTGGAGAATTCACAGTTCTCTTTAATAATCGCATTTCCAAAGTCAATGAGTAATGATATAAAATAATCTGGTTGTCAATTCCCATGATCAGGCAGCCCTATTCTTCCTTGTGTCACACAATGTATAGCACTGCAGAAGTTTGAGGCATGTGTGAAAGAATTCTGTGAACAAAGAATGCTTTCATCACAAATATGGATGAATCAATATTTATAGATACTTCCTCTTGCCCTCAAACCACCATCAATTCAAGGATTGCACAATATCAGGGATTTTTTTTTAATTATAGTCACGTGTAGGTTGAAATATCTCATAGGTTGCAACATAGTCATGAACTGAAACTGAAACAGATTTGTATGAAGCTTAAAACTAGGTGACGAACAGCCAAACCTTTCTACACCTGAATCGTGTAGGCAGGGCAGCTCCGGCTGGCTATGGCAGAGAGTGCGGGGGCACACCACCCCTGCCCTCATCTGACCATCCCCCAGGGTCAGCCCCTGGGGATTCCGCCCTTAAGTCCGCCTCCGGGCGGCCCCGCCATGGGGACCATCGGCACGTCCCCACCACACCCCCTGTCAGCTTACCTAGGGGGCCTGGCGGAAGCTTCCCAGCGTCTCCCAGTGGGTGGTCCGGACAATCCGGCAGGGCTACACGATTCAGTTCGTGTCCGCCCCCAGGTTTCGAGGTGTGTTTCACACTCCTGTTCCCCGAACAGGCGCCTCACTCCTGCGAGAGGAGATCGACGCCCTTTTGAACAAAGGCGCGATCAAACCTTTCTCTCAAACCTTTTCTCTCTCTCAAATGAAGTTATTATTATTATGTCAGGATTATTATTGTTGTCAATGCTATGGAATACAGGCAGATACCTATGCATCAGGCAATACCATCTGAGAGGCGTATGATGCCCCTAATTTACTCTCCAGCAATCCCCAATCACGTCATTTTTAGAATATTTTACAATTTTTCGTTACATTACACAATAATTCCTTAACAAACTGTACACTGAGTATTCACTTTGTATTTTTGTTTTCTGCAAAAATCTCGAAAAATTTAGTTTTTATGTTTTATAAAAATCTTCTTCTTTTCCTTTCGGCTGTTCCCAGTTTAGGGGTCGCCACAGCGAATCATCTGTTTCCACTTAACTCTGTCCTCAGTATCCTCTACTCTTGCACCAACTACCTTCATGTCCTCTTTCAGCACATCCATATATCTCCTCTTTGGTCTTCCTCTTGACCTCTTGCCTGGCATCTCCATCTCCAGCATCCTTCTTCCAATATAACCACTATCCCTCCTCTGCACATGTCCAAACCATCTCAACCTGGCCTCTCTGACTTTGTCGCCAAAACAACCAACCTGAGCTGTCCCTCTGATGTGCTCGTTCCTAATCTTGTCCATCCTCGTCACTCCTAAACTGAACCTCAACATCCTCATCTCCGCTACTTCCATCTCTGCCTCTTGTCTCTTCCTCACTGCTACAGTCTCTAACCCATACATCATCGCTGGTCTCACTACTGTTCTGTACACCTTTCCTTTGATTCTTGCTGACACTCTTCTGTCGCACAACACCCCTGACACTTTTCTCCACCCACTCCAACCTGCCTGCACTCGTCTCTTCACCTCTTTTCCACACTCCCCGTCACACCGGACTGTTGACCCCAAATACCTAAACTCCTGCACCTTCTTGACCTCAGCCCCCTGTAACCTCGCTGTTCTATTTCCCTCCCTCTCGTTCAAACACATGTATTCTGTCTTGCTGCTACTGACTTTCATTCCTCTTCTTTCTAGAGCTGACCTCCAACTTTCCAGGTTTTCCTCCACCTGCTCTCGGCTCTCACTACAAATCACAATGTCATCTGCAAACATCATTGTCCACGGCGATTCCTGCCTGACCTCATCTGTCAACCTGTCCATCACCATAGCAAATAAGAAGGGACTCAAAGCTGATCCTTGATGTAGCCCCACCTCCACCTTGAACTCCTTTGTCTGACCTACAGCACATCTCACTGCTGTCTTTCTTCTCTCATACATATCCTGAACTACTCTGACGTACTTCTCTGCCACTCCTGACCTTCTCATACAGGACCATAGCTCCTCTCTCGGCACCCTGTCATACGCTTTTCTAAATCCACAAAGACGCAGTGCAGCTCCTTCTGACCATCTCTGTACTTCTCCATTAACAATCTCAGAGTAAAAATTGCATCAGTAGTGCTCTTCCTGGGCATGAAGCCATACTGCTGTTCACATATATCCACTTCCCTTCTTAACCTAGCTTCCACTACTCTTTCCCAAAGTTTCATTGTGTGGCTCATCAACTTTATGCTTCTGTA
>SRMA01027471.1:0-65700 GCA_007224835.1 Danionella cerebrum | reverse complement strand
TACTCGTGGCGTGCAGCTCTACTGTGCGTCACTCAATAGCGTCCGTGCGGAAACTCGCCTAGGAACATTGTTCCGCTGCGCTTAATATCGCGCTAATAACAAATGTATATTATTTAATAAAAATACAGAATACTGAAACGGTACACAAGTGTACCGAACCGAACAGGCCGTACCGAAACGGTTCAATACATACCGTGAACCGTTATGTATATATATATTATATAAAAAAAGCAGACATGATTATTTCATGCTGTGTGTGTTGCTGGTGAACAGCAGAACAGAAATTAACTTGTGAGCTTTTTTCCCCCATTATATTTAAACCCTTTGGGCATTAATGCAGATCTCAGATCTGTCATGCTTTCTTTTATGTTAAACAAAGCAAGTGAAATAATTCTCTGTGGATATCTAATAAAAGAGTTAATACATTAAGACCAATAGCTCTGTATGTTGTGTGACGTTGATGCTCAAAATGGACTTGGGGTAACTGAGGGTGCCCCCAAACACATTGAATACCAGTCTCTGGCCAATCACATTGTGCAGTCGTTTATTCTCTGCAAATGAGTGGAACTCTGACAAGGTTTGCTTTGGTAAAATTTAGGTTATTCAATGATATTGAATACAATATTTTATTATGGGAAAAATGCGGACACCACATGCAGCATGGGCAACATCTGTGCAAAAAGATAATACCTTTCTTAATCTGGCAGTAATTCTCTTATCGCATAATACTTTTTGAACATCCATATACGTTATAAAGGCCTTAAGGGACTTGAATAAACTTATAATGATAGCAATTACCTTTTCAAGGGCCATGTCGTTCAGGTGGAGCTTCTCCATGTATCGTCCAAAGCTCCGGAATGCATGGTCCGGGATGAGGGTGAGAGGGTTTTTTGATAAATTGAGCTCCTCAACAACCCGAAGCTTGCTCATAGCCAGTAGAGGGTAAGTGGACAGCTTGTTTCTGTCCAGCGTTAGAATGGCCAGGTTCTCCACTTCATCAAGAGAACCAGGCTGTATGGAGCTCAACTCATTGCCGCTCATGTATAACCATCTGAGATCATTAGCCCCTGTGAAGGTACCCGGTTGCAGCTCTCGGAGTTTGTTGTTGTCGAGTTGCATGATGAACAGATTAACCATTGGGGAAAAGATGCCTTTGGGAAGGCTTGTGATCTGGTTGCCATCCAAGTAGAGATAGGTCAGTTCTGTTAGGTCTTCGAAAGCACCAGGTTTGATGGTGCTGATTTCATTATTAGACAAGTAAAGGTAAATAAGCTTCTTGAGTCCTTTGAAAGCCTGGCTGGAAATTTCTCGTATCTGGCAGTGCTGGAGGTGGAGAGATATGAGCCCCTTCATCTCACCGAAGCCCCCAGTTGGAAGATTCCCTAGGTTGTTGCGCTGCAGGTTGAGTAGACGAGTGGCTTCGGATATGCGAGGGATCTTCTTTAGCCCAACGTTGTCACAGATAACGTGCTGCAGATCCCCATGGCAGTGGCACTGGTTTGGGCACTGAGCCGGTGCGGCAAAAACAAAGGGAATGCAAACCTGTAGCCACAAAAGTAGTAGACCGATGCTCCAACTGTACATGATGAGGCTTTGATCTTCTTTTTGCTTTTACCCTGGCTAAAAACACATACAGTCTGTTAAAGTGTTGCACACAACCTCAGAGTAGAGGACTGTGTGAGGGAGCGAAGAAAGAAGGCTTGAGGTGAGCTAGAGAGAAGGATGTGAGTCTGAGAAAAGGAGGGAAGAAACCTGAATGCTCCAGTGTTTATAATTCTTTCCCACTCTTTACTGTTTATAATACTGTTTTGGTTATGCAGCCATTTAGTTTCTTTAAGCTTCTACTCTTGAACGTTTAAATCTCCAGTAGAATTTTGGGGAGAATCACAGGTCAGTTTGTAAAGTAAACTCTGAACAGCTCGAGTTTATTTTACTCCAGTGCATGCTTCCTTTAAACTGACCTCTTTTTTCAGGATTGTGGTACTTGGAGTGGATTGTGTATTGAGTGTTTTGGAGTCTTAATACACTGAAGTTTGGAAATTTAACACACTTTTATGGAAACCAATTGCAAAAGGTACACTGTGTTATATTACACAGCTAAAAGTCATATTTCCTAAACAATACAAGTATTGTTTGCCACCTGTGAATTAAATTAAAAGCCATAGTTTCTTAAGATGGACACAAAGATCAAAGAGATGCTCTCTTCCAGAATTTATAAACCTCTGTTGTACCTACCAGCAAAGCAAACAAAAAAGAATGGTAAAAGTACATTTTTAACCCTTGTGCCTTGTTCAACTTCATCAACCTTTCACGTTGTTCCTGGCTGTTAAATAAAACTGCTGTACAAATCTATCAAATCAATATTTTTCCAGAAATTAGTGACATGATGTAAGATCTTGGCAATTAAAGGGTAAAAGTCATGGATTTAAATAAAAAAACTCACAAAATAATTTTGATTAGAGCTGGGGTAGAAAAAAATCATTCAGTTTGATTTTTAGAAAACTTTGTGGCCAAATTTAGACTGAAAATCACATATGTGTATCATGTTTATTGTGCTAAAGACTCATTGGACAACAATTGGAAAATGTTCACCATATTTGGTAAAAAGTATAAGAAGATGAGCTGTGATGTTACTGGAGTTCTCGAGTGCAAAAACAGTAAACTTACTGTAAGTAACTTTAAACATCGTCCTCAGGTGTTTATCAGTGCTGTGTTGGTTGCTTTTCTGTTGTTGATACATTATTTATGCTATTTTTTTTAATCTGTGTTTGAGGCAAAGCCTTAAGTATTTTAAATATTTATATTTCTAAATAACTTGTATTTCTGCAATTTGTGCATATTTGTTTCTCTGTAAAGTGATGCTGAGATTGTCTCACTCCTTTTCTATGCATTTAAAAAAATCTGGATTAGTGTGCCTTTTACAGAACATTTGTGCACCGTGGGTTTGCGTGCCTGATGAAGAAAGAGCTCAAAAGCACTTTTTTATGCAAGTTTTGTGTTGTTTATGCGTGACGTTAAAAGAGTCCGGTTATAAAGGCTCTGATGGATCAGTATTTTCCATCTCAGAGTATTATTTTCCTTTACCCTTTAGAGCAGTGTGTCTAAATGATAAACTCTAATGTTGCATACTCACACCATTATCCAACTACAGAACTTCCTCGCTCACTTCTGGAGCTTGGTTGAAGGATTTAAGTCAGATTAAATGTGTATTTATTTTAACACATTTATTATTATTCATTTTATTTAATGTTTCTATCCAAAAGTTTTCATATTCATATAAGTATCCATCTATTATCAGTAGAGTTCATGACTTATTTTAACCCATGTAATACTGCAGAAAAAGAGCATCTTTACTATTGCTAATTTTGCAGTTTCTGACAGCTGAAAATTGTTTATTTACTTTCATTTGTTAATGTTATATTTATCCTTTAATGAAACAATTTAAGTCAATATACCACCCCCACTGAGAATCTCTGCCCTACCCACATCCTACCTTTTTTCCATTTTTCACCTATCTAGGTGTAGCCAAAAATGTCAATATGGCAGTGCTGAGTGCCTCTTAAAAAAATGAGTGCTTGTTTGGCAAAAGCAAGGTCTAAAATTGGATTTTCTGTAGCCAGCCAAACCTGCTGAGGTTAAGGTGAGACTGCATGTCGTGCCAGACATTTCCATTGTTTTTAAGTCAGCAGAAGGAGGAAAAAGAGACACTCCCAAGAAGCTAGGGTTTTATAACATAATCACTGGCAGATGTTTGGCATGGCATCACATAACAAAGGGAATGAACTTTTTTTTGTCTGCAGAGTAGCATTTCATTTTACACACCACAAATTCCTCTGCACAAGTGACTCTTTTTATTTCAACTATGCACACCGTTTAATAAAAAAAAAAATTGACTCTTGAGAACAATATGGAAATCACACAGTGATTTATTCACAAATGTATCTGTGATGTTTAGGCTAAATGCGGTTTGAATGATGCCGTTGTGAGACTTTGAAAAATATCCACTTTTGTTGGAGTTTGGCAAAATCCAGTGTTTAACAAGACCCTAAGACATGAACATCTAAACACAAGTTTCAAAGTACATGCTTATTCTTAACTTAACCATTCATATAAATTATTAGTTTGGTGTTCATATAAGAGCAGCTGGCGTGCCGATTCTCAAGTGGGCATCACATACCTCACCTTTCTCTGAGACCTTGCCCACTCTGCGGAGTCAGCATTGTGCATACCATCAGTGTAGTTTCTAAAAAAAGGAGTTTATAGAGAATAACTTAGAACCCTTAGTAGTCTCTGCCTGCACCGCTGCGTGTGCCAATCACACTGGCTGTTTTGAATTACAGTTTTTCTCAATTGTTTACACACAAATTTTTGTTCTTGAGACATAATGACCACAACATTAACTTAATTACCAACTCACTAAACCAATTCTGCTAAACTACAAGCATAGCTGATCCTGCTTTACACTCAAAGTGCAGATCTAAAATGCACTTTTTACAAAACAGTACACACATTTTCACAAAACGTTTATGTAGAACATAGCTTGTTTTCACAAGGAACGCTGACATTCAAACTTGCACACTGACTCATCACCAGAGGTGGAAAGAGTAATAAAATATAACAAATACTTGCTACTCAAGTAAAAGTACTGTTGCTTCAATAAAATTTTACTCAAGTACAAGTAAAAGTACTGACCAAAAAAATCTACTCAAGTAAAAGTAAAAAGTATCTCTTCTAAAATTTTACTCTGAGTAAAATGTACTGAGTATTTTTTTTCTTTTTGAACAACAGTGGTGCGTGGGTGATTCTAGTGTAGTTAAAAAAAGTAAAAGTTGGGGATATAAATTTAAGCTGGTTGTTTTTAATTAAGGAAACAACTTTACAAATTAAAGTGCAATAAAAACAAATAAATTAAATACATTAAAAATAAATAAAATAACCATACATAACATTTAGGGAAGTCATTTTAGTGCAAATGATCCCCGAAAACATCACAAGCACTGAATATGGCATAAACTGTGGATTCAGAGCATCCTTTTGTTAAACACTACAACAGTAGTGATAAAGTAAGTGAAACATTCAAGCATTTATGAAAAACTGTGCCATTCTGTCTACTTATAATAAAAAAATATTGTTTAATGGCCTTTACTGATCATAAAATAAAAATGTTTATTTCAGTATCAGTCCACGACTGGAGTCTACTGCAAGTTATCCACTTTCACAGCCCAAATAAAAAATTTATTACAATGTGTCATTTAACTTACGATAATGACAGAAGTTGCAAATGCAGAGTCAGCTCACGCATTAAACTCAGTGACGAATCAAAACGATTTGATTGGACACCGCACTCTCAACAAAAGTGTATGATTGGTTTTGTAAGCTGCCAATTCGGTCGCCTTGGGCAAACAAAGTTTACACCGCGTCAAAAAGCTGTTGCCTTTCTTGCTCTTAAATTGAAAGTTGTCTTATAAATATGGCCATGGGTTTGTTTCTGAAGAATTCAAACTCAGCAGAATTTCACTTTCATCTGGGTTTACATCATTTGTGTCTGTCTTGTCCGTCTCCGTCTTTCTGCTCATCACAAACTGTGCAAACACTTGGCACACAATTTTACAATTAGCAATCAAAGCTTTAGCATAAAAGAGCTAAATTCCTCTCCACTCAGTCCAGTGGTGTGTGGGTTTCCGAACCAGAAGTCTACTATCTCTACTTGCTGGTGCATCCGCCATGCTATGGGCTCAGACTGGATCCATTTGCTCTAGCATTGACTTCTTGTCAAAATATGGGCGTCCAGTGCCCAGCACGCTCTTCCGGGGGACAGGATTTTAGCCGAGATCCGACAGCGACACTCTAGACCTGGTCGGTGGACACTTCCTGGGCTCCTTCGGCTCCCGGTGGCTCTCACGGTATCCATTCGCTGCTCCCAGTGGAGAGAAGTTTTCTGCCTCCTCCTGCATGCTGAACGGTGTGACGCAGCTGTCCTTAACTGTGTCGCATTGAAGTGCGCATGCCGATGAATCGCACCTGGCAATGCTGATCAGCCCCACTACCCTGTCACAGTATGTTATTTATGTGCAACTTGTCTATTGGGAATGGGATGTACACTGTGTGCATTGTTTTTGCAGGAAAAATAAAGTAAAATATATCATGTATTTGTGTGTTCTGAGTATAAAACAATATTCTCAACAGCACTCCTCTATGTAATGTCTGTAGTAAGTGCAACACTGGACCAAAAAAGTGTTTTACATTGAGCTCATAAGTTTTCAGTTGGTTCAAATAAATGTACATTAATTTAATTGTTTGTGTGTGTCATTTGAAAACAAAATCCGATTTTGAGAAGAAATAACATTGTTTAGAATCTAATATTTCATTTTGTGGGAGAACTTGGGGTTTTTCTCTATTTTGTGTGTGTGTGTGTGTGTGTGTGTGCGTGTGTGTGTGTGTGTGTGTGTGTGTGTTTTGTGCAGAGCAACATATAAAAACAATTTTAATGACAAGAAACTCTATGTTCTCATCTTTTTAACTGTTCAATTTAAGATCTTACTCTGCAAAACTAATTTAGTTTTCACTGTAAATTACATATGTTGGGACTTAAAGTCCTTTTCTGTAGCATTTATATGTTATTTTGAGGTTACATTTACGAACCTTATTTTAAAGTGTAGCATCATGCGGTTTCAAGAACGAATGCATTACATTCAGCTCAGCTCTCTCCAAATCATCATTGTCTTATGAACAGATTGGCTATGGCACAACCGAAAACAGCCCGGTGACATTCTGTGGGTTTCCAGTTGACAACCTAGAGCGGAAGACAGAGACTGCTGGATGCATTTGCCCACACACTGAGGTTCATTCCCACTCAGATCCAGAGAAAGACCTACATATTGTGGAGGTTTAGCTCACATAATGACTGTTTTTCTATTAGGCAAAAGTCGTGGACCCTACGACAGGAGAGATTCAACCTTTGGGTGCCCAGGGGGAGCTAATGATCCGAGGATACTGTGTGATGCTCGAATACTGGCAGGATGATGAAAAGACAAGAGAGTGTATTACCAGAGATCGCTGGTACAAGACCGGGTGGGTGATATTTTCTGCAATGCTTTCATTCTGATCTGCTCCTAAATATTCTGACTTTCTCAGTCTGCTTTGCGTTTGTGCAGTGATATTGCCAGTTTGGATAAGTTTGGATACTGCAAAATAGAGGGACGCATCAAAGACTTGATCATTCGAGGAGGAGAGAACATCTATCCTGCTGAAATCGAACAATTTCTCCACACACATCCTAAAGTACAAGAAGCACAAGTCAGTCTTCGACACCACACAAATCGCAGTATCAGTAACAAAAATGTATTGTATTATAGATTATATTATATTACATTATATTAGAACCAATATATTAGAAGATATTTGATTATTCTATCAATCTTTTGCATTGTTTACTGTGTTTAACTTAATGGAAGGTGTTAGATCATGGCACTATTATCGTTAAAATATTGTCAAAGTCTAAAAATTCCAAATTTGCTAAAACCGTGTGAGCGACAGGCTAAATTTTGTGATGAACGGTATAGCGTCAACATTAGGTAATTTTAGTAACTATATGGAATATGCTAACTACATGCTCATAACAATATCCGTGAAGTATATATGTACTAACAAAAATGTTAGCAACTTTATTAAATTTACAGTGCTCAGCATAAATGTGTAGACTTCCTTTAAAAGTTATTAGTTTATTCATTTACTCTATCATCAAAATAAAAGTTCCAAACTTTTCACAAGGCTGAGTTTATTAAGCACTTATTAAACTCCATAACATATAAATTAAGGTTAAAAAACTTCACAAAGATCTAAAAATCTTTACTCAAATTGTTTGAAGCTAAATTTAATGAAAGTTGGCGACATATTTCAACATCTATTCTTTCCATTCTTCAAGAAGAACCTCTTTTAGAGCTTGTCGCATCAGAATTCACCTCAGGTGTTCCACATTCGAAGACCTTTACCCTGTTCTTCTTCAGAAATGCAACAGTAGCTTTAGACGTGTGCTTGCATCTACTCCTTCAGTATAGAGCAACTGAGGCATCCCCACATAATGACACTGCCACCACCATGTTTCACTGTAGGCACCATATATTAGTAGCATACAGTGATCTTTATCTCATCACTCCAGAGTATAGAGTTCCAGTAGTCTAGCATGGGCACTAGCATGCAGTTTTTGTGCATGGGCTTAAGGAGATGGCCAATTCATGGCCAATGCCCATGCATGCCATTCCTGTGCAGTGTGAGCCTTGTGGGGTCACTGGAAACGCTCACTCCAGTTTAGCTTACTACTGCTTTAGCCAACTGCACTGCACTTGCATGGTATTTATTAATTCTTCTCATCAGAAAACGCTGCTGTCGAGATGTTAACTTCTGTGGATGGTCTGGATGTGTCTGTAAGATGGTTGCACTTCCATCTTTCATGTTTAGATCACTTTTGCTACAGTAGTTTGACTGATATGTAAAGCTTTGCTAATGATCTTGTAGCCATCACCTTTTTGTGCCAAGAAATTGTTTACTTTCTCACATTTTGTGGCATTTCTATTCTATGGGGAGCCATTGCTGACAGCATGAAATGGGAGGGGCTTTCCTTTGTTAATAGTGCCCTTTTATAGTCACCTGTCTGCTGGAATCATTAGACTCACCAATTTGAATTAGAATTTTCTAGTCTTAAGTCTGGCTTTCACCAAGACTAAACGCGGGGTGTGAATTGACACTTACAGAAAAGTATAAAGCATTATAGGTTTAACACACCACAGTGACAACAGTTTGTCAATTTGTCTAAAGAGTCCTAACAAAGCAAAATGGAGATGCCTACCTTTTATGATGTCTCTACAGCTACACAGCCACTGAATCACCGAGTGTCTTTTACCATTCTACTTGTAACGAACAAAATGCATCCAAGCTGGTACTCCACGAGAAGAAGACATAAAGTCACAACTATTCACTTTTCGTTTGCCTCAAAATAGAAGTCTGAGGGTTTGCTGGTTGTTTTGACGGACATGTTTGAGGTAGACCTGACAAGCATGGTGTCGATTTTGATTCAGTAGAGTCTCCTGAACATTTTGCCACCACCTTGAAGTCTGGGACCATGATTGTCCAATGAGCAAGCCAGTAAACAAGGCTTAGGTCAATGTGGGTCCTTGTTGTTTCGTACATGTGTACAGCCAACCAATCGCAATTAAGCTCCACGCAGACTGGCGGGTCATTTAGCCAATGAGATAAGCTTTCCAATGATATATGGTTTGCCACAGTTCTGTTTACAGACACAGGGAAACGTGACTGTGTAAAGCAGATGCTCCCAGTTATCCATCTTTACACACACCGATGAGCAGAGAGCACATCGAAAACTTTGTTCAGTGAAAAAGACGTTGTATTTCTGTGACCGTTAGTAGCACAATGGCATCTAAGAAGACATTTGATTGTATCGAGGACATTTTAAAGGAGATTCAGATTGTTTTAATGAGTGCCATGCACAAATCACATTGTTTTACATATATTTCTTTTTTTCATTGTTTGCATTTTCTTTAAAAATATGACACAAAGGACATTAAATTAACCCATAAAATGTGAGAGTTGCAGACGTTTTATTTTGGGTATGCCTTTTTTCGTACCTATGCTCAAAAAGAGGGGTGGGAGGTAACAGGTTAAGACCTTAACAGCTTAACAAAAAAAAAAGGCATTTAAGGTCATAGTTAAAAAAGCGCAGGACACTAAAGAGACTTGTCTACTGACTGTGAAAAACACCCAAAGAAAGATGCCCAGGCTCCAAGCTCATCTGCGTGAACGTGCATTAGGCATGCTGCAGGGAGCCATGAGGACTGCTGATGTGGCTAGGGCAATAAATTAAGAATTAAAACTAATTAAAACTAAGACAGCGCTACAGGGAGACAGGAAGGATAGCTGATCATCCTCGCAGTGGACCTGTTTGATCGCAGGCTGAGGGCTAAGGCCATTCCCCCCTGAAATGTCCTGGAACTTACAAGTGCCTTGGTTGAACACAGCAAGAACTGACAAATCTGGTCCAGTCCACAAGGAGACCACACCAGATACTGACTGGTACTTTTGGTTTTGAGTCTCCCTTCATTCAGGGACACATTCTGAATTATTTCTATTAGTCACATGTCTGTGAAACATTTTTTATATCTAGTGGTGTTGGCTCTTTTAGTGTTCATACACATTATGTTTACTGTAAGTTGTTATGGCATGATTCAACTCTTCCCTCTCGACAGATAGAGTTCTGAGATCTCAGGGCGACGAGGAAAGAGTGAAGGAAATATCGAATAATGTATTTCAGAGAAGACAGGAGGGGCTTGAAGTCCAAATATTTACTCAAAATTCATGAATAACACATTACAGATATATCTGGGTGAACTAACTGCATTACACAACAGCAACTTGTGACAAAACTCCCGTCGCAATGCGTTAGTTTTCACACCCCTTCCTTGTGGCCTAGCCTTATATATGTTCCTTAAAAATGCAAATTAGTTGGGGCGTAGTTCCGTTTGCGTCGGACCTTTTGGGTCGGTCACCTCCTGTAATGATGGATTGTCTGATCCTCTGCACAGAGAAAAAGACACTCGGGGTGATAACACAGGTCTATAAAAATATCCTATTGATTAAATTCAAGTAACAAAAGAAATACACAATTATCACTCATTTATTTTTCAGTTTAATATTACACTTAATACTCAAATAATTATAACATAATACACCACATAATTAGAGAAAATGAAACTGTTGGGAGATACCTAAATTATCCTTCAAGAGACACGACACCGAGTTCATGCATCAACCAAGTCCCAGTTTATTGGCAGTTCTTCAGGGTTTTTATACGTTGTATAGGTCTGGGGGTGTGAACAAAGTTCCGCTGTTCCTGGGGAAGCATCACGTACTTATCAGTGTATTTAAGAGTCCTTGTGAAATGCTGACTCCCAGTGTCTAGAGTTGTGGGGGCGTCCACATTCTTTTGTCGGTCAACCTGGCCTTGGATCAGTGAATGACTGTATTCTCAAGTCCACTCTCAATGCAATAGAACTGAAGAAACAGAGGATGGCTTTCTTTTTTTGTTTCTTTTCTTGTTTTGCTGGGTTTATAATTGGGGTGTACTCATTTTTGCATCCTGGGCTTTAATAAATATGTAAGGAAAAATCACATTTTTATGCATGGAACTGAACAAATCCATGACCCGCATTTGTGGGATTATTTTGTGTTGTCCCACTGAAAATGTTGATTCTGAAAGGAAACTAAAGGTTTTCTGACAATTGTAGTGGAGTGTACTCATTTCTGCTGAGCACTAACAACACCCTAGCAGCAAACTGGCTGATATTGTGTATATAGTGACTACAGGCTGAAAACAATGTTGGTAATGTTCCTGCAATGTCAGTATATGCCATTTATAGATGTTTACACCCAAACCTAAACCTAGAGTCTAACCTTTTCTATTTTTGCCTCACAGGTGGTTGGTGTGAAGGATAAGAGGATGGGAGAGGAAGTGTGTGCTTCCATCAGGGTCAAGAATGGTCAGGAATGCACAGCAGAAGAGATCAGGGCTTACTGTAAAGGAAAGGTCAGGGAATTTAAGATTTTGTCTGCAACTGTTTGTAAAAAGGGTTTTCCTCAGTTTTTTACTGTAAAAACATGGATATAGAAAGCGCAGTGGAAAAGTGTCTAATATTCACCAAACTGTACCGTATGTCTGTGTGTGTTTTTTTTTTTTTCAGATCGCTCATTATAAGATTCCACGCTATGTAACGTTTGTCCAGGGATATCCTCTGACTGTCACAGGCAAGGTAAATTAAACCTTTGCACCACACCACCAAAATGCAGAGCTGCCGAGTGGTGCAATCAGTCTTCACTGGAAGAAATGCGCACCTTTCCATTCTGCGTGATGTTAAAAATGATTACAATTGGAGAAAAGGTGCATTTTTGACCCAAGTCAAAATTCTTTCTAGTCAGAGAAATTCAAGCTATTTCCCTGTCTGCACGAAAGCCACTGAAGTGGTTTCAGGCGTTCCAGAGCTACGAGGCACCTTTGCTTTTAAACGCTTGTGGTTTGCTGTGGACAGAGTGAAGACTTTAATGGCTGCATGACTTCTTTCTTTTCTTCATCTTCACTAGATCCAGAAACACAAGCTGCGTGAGCTGACTGAAAAACATCTGGGACTGTGATGCAGCTGTTTTTTTTACTTACAAGTTACAAGAAATATGCTAATCTTGGGGACTCATTTATAGAATGTTTAGAATTTTATTAGTAATGTTTTATATGTGCTCTGTGGTTTTACAACCAAAGCCATTGTAATTTGCTCATCCAAGATTTAATTGAATTGTTTAAGATCAAATCACTTAATGTGCATTTAGCTTCATTTAGCCCTAAAGTTACATTATACAAACCCCAAAGACTGATATGCTACCCCAAAGTAAAGGTTTGACCAAATTAAAATAATAAAAGATTTTTGTACCTTAAATGAATGTAATATTTAGAGTAGACATGCCATTTTACACGTCTATTCACATGTAACACTTAAACTCATAAAATGTCAAATTCCTTGCAGTAAAAAATGTAATTAAATCTAACAAGTGTCATTTTGTGTACTTTACAATAAAAGAACTTGTGTTCATCTGCCCCTTATTATCTTGTGTTTTCTCGTTTAAGTCAGAAATTCAGGCTTTTTGTTGGCAGCCCTGTTGGTTCCTTCTCAGTGGGATCTCATGTGTTTCTTCTCAGTGTTCCCTCAGGCCTCGCTGCTGCAAATCTTGGAGACTGGTGTTGAGGGCATATAATGAGCTAGAAGTTGTATCTCAGAGTTCTGGTGCCTTTAAAAAAAATGTAGTTATTTGGGTTTGGACCGAACCATATTTTTATATAATTATGTGGACAATTTGATGTGATGCTTAAAAACCATATTGCTGCAGAAACCTTCAAACATTCTTTTCAAAATGTCCCACCTTTGCTATTTGACGTAACTAACACAAGCCGTGCTGTTAGTGAAACCTCTGCTAAAATGTCTCCCCCTAGTGTATAACAGTATAATCGTTTGTTACAAAAAATAACCAACGTACACTACACAGGTATAGATGGCGTGTAGTTTGTTAACTTCTGTAAACAAAAACCAAATTTTGTAAACAAAGGATACTTTTTTTTAATCCAAAAGTGTTTTTACTTCTTTACAATCTAATAAATGACCTTTAAGACTGTTTTTGTGGCAGTGCTTGATTTCATTTTAAGTACAACCACAGCTGTACTTTTTTTATTTCTTTTTATTGCATTTCACAGTAATTCCACAACAAACCTGCAATTGTACAAATAATACAATTCTGATTATTACATTTTGTAATTTTTACTGCATAAATTAACAAACGTTTTATAACAAAAATCAAGAGTATTGAGACAAAATAAAAATTCACTTATCCAGAAAAACAAAAAAAAAAAATGTGGGAATTGTATATAAAAAAGTGGACCTCTTTTAAACCTTATACACTGTTCCAAGAACTTTTTGTGCTAGAACTT
Organism: Danionella cerebrum; assembly: GCA_007224835.1. Taxonomy (NCBI): domain Eukaryota; kingdom Metazoa; phylum Chordata; class Actinopteri; order Cypriniformes; family Danionidae; genus Danionella; species Danionella cerebrum. Next base: position 52,163 of record SRMA01027471.1, on the reverse strand, counting down.
TTAAAAACACAAGCCATGTCATACTCTTGTAATGTTTGTTTTGAACCAAAAATATCAAAACTAATAACTATTTTGAAACCTACACTTATTTGAAATAAAAATCAAACAATCAATTAGTTGCGTCATTCCTACTTGCAGAGACTTCTAAGGATTAAGCATCCTACACACATGTTTCTGTTCATGAACCTATGCGTCACCTTTATAATGATTAGAACCTATTGGTGAACCCCTCGCTATAATTTTAAAGAATACAAACGTGAAGGCACTTAAATCAAATATTGATGTGATTTTAGATTTTTTCTTTTGTTCGCTCACATGCATTCTGTACATTTACAAATATAATCCAATTTTAAATGTCTAAATGCATACTTTGTTCACAGCATATGTGCACAGCACATGCCTTTGCACATGTTTGGGTTTTAATGAATAAGAAACTTGTAACATTTTTTGACCACTCTCAAGCACATTTTGCATTACATTTAGAATGCACTCTGTAAGAATATAAATACAGTTTGCTTTTTATTTTAATTTTTTTTATTACTTATTTTAAGAAAATGTGCATTTTTATCACTAACTATATTTATATTATATCATTTAACCCCTAAAGTTTCCAAAAGTGCATGAATCATTTTGCGTCCAGGGGTAGCGGGATTCCTATTGCTGACTGGCTCTGCCCCTGCATCTCTTCTTTGGCTCCATCCAACTGTTCTTGTGTACAGAGGTCCTGCAAGAAGAGGAGGGCCAGGTTCCTGAGGCGTAGGTTCTCTGATAGTGAAAAGCGCAGCATACACTGCACCACGCTCCTGTCTGTGATCTCAGATCGTGAGGAGGCTGTGTAAAGGTTCATTAATGTAGTGATGGCAGAGAGCACGGTCTCATCTCTTCTACTGGACAGGCATGAAATCACCAATGGCACTCCACCACTTTGTAAGATCTGATCACGTGACTCTCGCTCCATAGTCAAATTGCATAAACCACCTGGTGGAATTCAAAAAATTAATTGATTATCTTGTAGATATTAACCATTATAGTTACAATTGTGCAGAGTACTGACCAATTCCAAACTCCACAAAGTTTTCATTGTCCTCTGTCAGCATGTCCAGGAATAGTTCAGTGACCTGTAGAGTACGAAGGGCTTCCATGTTGATTGGATCATAGGCAAAGTTTGCCAGGTTTGCGATCACTTGCTCTTTTGCCTCTGGTGAAAAGTACATTGATAATTAAAAATATATTATTAAACATTAAGCACAGCACTCCAATGTGCAGTTCAAGACTATTCTGTTAATATTAGTCTGCTCAGTCAATGAAGTGATACTTTGACATACCCTCACTGTCAGTGTCCTGAAACTCGGTGACAAGCCCTTGGAGATACTCAAACCTGTCACTCTTTCCTGCCATTGCTGATGAATCATGGGCAACTGGGCATCCTCAGGTTAGGCTAAAATAGCAGGCGTTATTTCATGCCCGTGAGAAGTTACTAAACTATTTGCTTATTTACAAATCAACGTTGCAATTTACATCAATACAACCTTTAAAATGAATATGTTTACTGACAGAAAAGCAAATTTCAATCCAGAAAGATTTAGGAGGAAATACCAAACACGTAAATAGAGAGCATGAAAACAATAGATTGGCTAACAGCTCGCAATTTTTCTGCTAAAATTACGTTTACATAAAAAAAATCGCTAAAAAACCCGGGTGTATTTGTCAAAAACACAAGTGGTCCTTCACAAAATATGGTCCCCCAGAGTTTAATATTAGTTCCTATGCTTTAAAATTCCCCTTAACGGGTCATCAAAACGCAAAATAATTGTGGAACTAGATCATTAGGTAGAAATTTCTCAATCGAAAAAAAATCGGACAAATACTAATTTAAAATCAAAATGCACCAAAATCTTTAAACGCGCCGGAAGTAATGCGAACCCCTGATGTGCAGTGCAGCAGATTTGTTCATCCGTGTGGAGGTCAGAACTGACGTACAGGTTCTCTTTGAATTTGACAACCGAAGACATGGACCTCGACAACAAAAAACGAAACAAACTGTCTGCGCGAAAGCGTCTGGCAAAACCTATTCTTTTTGGGACAGTTTTCCTAAGTTTGCTCACGTTGTTTATGAACAGGTGAGTGAGCGAGCGGCCACGCCTCCTTGACGCTAGCACCCTGAGGCTGTTTAGTAAGTGACAATTTTGTCAAAATGTGTGTATTCTGAACATACATTGCGCTCCCATTCATGTTTTTTTTTAGCTTTTATTTTATTTATTTGATGCATTCTTAAATAGGTGAAGAAGTCACTCTCTAAACAGCCATTTAGCCTCTTTATATAATGTAAAAAATGTAACTTTTTTTAAATGAAAGGTATATTAAAAACATGATAGTTTTTAGTAACAAAGTATATATGTGTATAGGGGTGTTGAATGCACAAGAACTGCATCTAAATGCTTTCTCCTGAAGTCTGACGTTTCATTTTTCTTTATTCATGAAGGCATTTGTTCATAAAGGACTTGACCGCTAGAGACCTGGAACAAAGCAATCTTGGGGCTAAATCAATGACATTTGTGGAAAAGATGGAGAAACTGAAAGCGCAACATGAAATGAAGAGTGTAGGGGTCAAGTGAGGTCTCTGGAGATCTACTGGATCATGGGACATTTTGCCAATATTACTAGTACAAGTGTTCTTCGTCTGTTATTACATTTGGAGAGACTGTGGTGCATGTCTTTTAACAGGAGATAAAACAAATAGCAACAGTACTTTGTGTCTGATTATTCTACAATAAAACTATGCAAATGCTCATTTTTTTATTCCTGACACTTCATAAAGCTATTTAATTTTCCTATTTGAAATGCTCCACTTTTTAAATGATTGCTGTTACATTCATCCTAATTGTGGTATATAATGACTAGGGCGAGGATCTTGATATTCTGGATCTCTTATCCAAGAGTTGAAAGTGGCATGGGTGTGATGTCACAAACATTAAGATAATGGCTCATTTTTTTATTTGGACGTTACAAAGTTTGTAGCGATTAACTGAAAACACTGGGTGGAATTTTAATAATTCTAGGGCAGTTGTGTACACATTGAGAGGATTGTAAAACAAAACCTTTTGGGGGAGATTCACAAATAGTGGATAGCATCAGCTGGAGTCAGTGCTTCAAGAACCACCACATATATGCTTTGTGTCAACCCACATCTGAAACCCTTCGGCTGGGCTAAAGACAAAAAGGAATGCTGCTGAGAGGAGGGACATTGTTTCACAGTCGTTTTAACACACTTCATGTTTTCATCTACAATGTGTCCCAGTTCTTAGTTGGTCGGCAAACTTACCTCACTAAACTCCATCGAAAATCTATGGGGTACTTTGAAGAGAAAGAGGAGATTGTGTCCCACCCATCAATGTAGAAGGGCCAACGGTCACTATAATAGCAATCTGGGCTCTCATAACATCTGAAGAGGGTGGTGATCAACACCATGCCAGATTGCAACAGTGATTGATGAGCCCAACTCTGCACCGGGTGCTCTACCTGCGCATGATCACACTTTTCAGTTGGCCACCATATCAAAAACCCTTTCTTTTGTATTGGTTAAGTAATTTTCCAGGTTTCTGAGATACTGATTTTAAGACATTCATTAGTTGTCAGTTATAAAAAGGCATGCATCACCTGTAGGTTTTTGCCTTCATTAAAAAAAATAATTAGGACACCCCTTCACTTCATGTGAAAATAGTGGTAGATCCAAGGGGTAGGAAATGAGCAATGTTAGGTTAAGCAGAAATGTGATCTCGTTACACAAACGCGAATTATTTAACATATTTCAGGAGAAAGTAATTAGGACATGCTGCTTACCAGTTTTTTTCTTTGTCATTAGCTGCTCCATCCTGTCTCTTATTGACTCCAATCAGCAATTGCTTTCCCTCCCTCGTTGCACAACTGTACCTGCAATTTATGTCTTATGAACATAGGGCAGGTCCTTTTATTGAAATTGTTTATCATAACCTATTACAGAAGATGCTGGAAGCAAGGCGTAAAAAGGTATAATAGATAATGATTTAGATTTAACACAGAAAATGCTAAAGATAACAAACCATGCTTCAATCAGATGCACTCTGCGCCACATGGGAAAACAGGAAAGAAGAAATCAGATATTGAGCGGTGTATACTGTTGGTGGCTGATCACATGGAGCTCTTTGACAAAAAGGTGGAGGAAAGAGGATTTGTGGTGCACTATTTATTTCCTGTATGAGCTTGATATGAAAATGTGGGATGAGTCTTAGTCATTGGTCATTCTTCTTGCAAAAACTGATTTGATATGGCAGTGTGAAATTTTTTCTTTGGCACCACTCGTTCGGTCAGATATGTGATGTCCCGTTGGCGCACATGGCTTATATCGGGGCATGGTGCACAAAGGTCTGACCGAAAATGCAGATCGGTATTTTGAGGGCTTCAAGCTAAATCTCAATCTCTCATGGTCCAGAGCAAAAAAAATTTAAATAAAATCCCCTGCTGTGCTGCCAAATGCAAGCAATTCTCTGTTGTGATGTAACTTCCTGTTCGATCTCAACAAGATTCTTAATTTTTTTTTTATTACAGTCCTAATTTGAGACTCTCTGAAAAAAACCCTGTACTTTCTGAAATCCAAAAGATAAAAATGGTGAGAACACTACAATTTATTTGAGCACACAAAAGTGTTTTAGAACACATTGCACAATTGCAAGCAAAATAAACAAGATTTCTGATAAACAACGAGGAGATAAACAATATAAATGTCACAAGGCAGCGTAACCAACTTGAGACTCATTAGAAAACGAATTAAACATTTCTAATAAAGCAGACGATTGTCAGTTTGACCAAACCAGTGTTCAAATATAACCCTGCTGGATAAATGATCATTCTTGTGCAAAACCATTTCACACCAGGTTACATTTCAAGAGACAAAATACAGTGAAATCAACAATCTGAGGCACACACCACTCGGATGGAAAAAGCTTTTTTGGGACATTTCCTGTACAGTTAGTGCACATTTAAGTCTAAAAGGTAAAATCCTCTTCTCCTTTTCCATCAATATATCATGTACCGGTATATACTTTCTACCTTCATTAACACAAACACTGCATGTGTTACACGACATACATTAATTGCGGGACTTCCATTTGTATACAGATTTCATATACATTGCAAAACAACAATATGGCAATAAATACATTGGACCGTGTCAAATATCATATTTGGAAAATCTGTTAATAAATGCTTACATCTAAAATAACAGGAACGATAAATATGTTAGATGGGTATATACTGTACATAAACAACCTTTACCGAGGGATTCAGCAGTAATTGTGTTATATTGCAACAGTATGTGTAGCTGCTACAGAAGGGCTTGAGCCTGTAACCCCTTGCACACATTACTCAGCAGCAGAAGATTATTCAAATGATCTGTTATATTGCTGTTTAGTGCATCGTATGGTGATTGAGTGAGAGTCACATGCTGAGCACCACGCTGGATGGAGAACTGGAGGGAGGAGGGACCGTGATGTTCTTCACGTCACCAGGGTCCAAACCATTCACCGTCCTGCTGTGCTCAGAGAAATAACAGATGGTAGAGTTAGATGCTTGAAAGTCCTGTACCGTGCAAGCAGTTAGCGGACTGAGTCACAAGGCCTTGTCACATCAAGGAGATTTGTCCAAATTATGACAGGACGTGGTTTACGTGATTGGCTTTCAATTTAATCATTAAGTTTTAATCTAAATTAAATTGTTGATCAGTATTGGAGCAATGAAATATTCTCTGCCTTGGTCTGAACAGGCCTGTGGAATTAATGTATTGCTAAGCCCCGCCCTAAGAGGCAAAATCAGCCAATCAAAATTGTGCATTTCATAGCACTAAGAGTTTCATAGTTTTCAGGTGTCAGAGTCCGGTGTTCATGTGAGAAGAATTTTATTTTTATCAAAACCAATACAAGACGGAGTTGTCGTCTGCTTTGGAAGTTGTGTGGTTTTACATACAGTGAACACACGTCTATTTACATTAACATTGTTAGCCTCAACACTTTTTGACTCCTACAGGATGCCCAACTCTCCTTATGTAAAGTCAAGTCATGTTAAAGCCTGGGACAAAAAAAAAAAGAAGGGACAGACCGATTCTGTTGGGCCGGTCTGAGCATAATCCCTGGGCTCTTTTTTTGTCCCAGTCCAGCCCTGCTGGATGATGTCATCTGTGATTGCTTGTCTGTATGCTAAGGCTTTTCCCAGTTTAAGGTCACCATTAAACCTACTTTTCCAATTTATCAAATAAACTACTCATTTAACAGTGACATTTTGAACTTACATATTAACGTACAATTTTCATTGTGCTTAGTAAAATTTGGTCCCTTGCTGCATATCATTTTTCTTTAATAAAAACAGGCGACGAGTAACTTACGCTGATTACTGGCTTTCCAATGCATTGAGCTGATGTTGCTGTTTGTCTGACTGGTTAAAAAAGGGGCGGGACTTAACGAAAAGCAGTTTTTTTTAATTAATATAGACACAGAACAGTGCAAAAGTTTGAGGCAGGTACAAATGCTGTAAACAAAGAATGCTTTCATAAATATGAACAAAATAAAAATCTAAAATCAATATTTGGTGTCATTACATTGCATCAAATCTTAAGATGTTTTACACTGGACACGATTTTATAATATATTTCGAAATAATACTTCTTACCCCTTTTTTACGACGTAATTTTGCAGAGCGAAAAGGGGTAAATGATCCTTTTCACTCGTCGCAAACACGTCGGACCAATCATAATGCAGCTAGTTGCTAGGCTACAGGAACTTGTAAACATTATGGCAGAACGATTTCATCAGTTTTGTGAAGGCAAACAGTCCATTGTATGGCAAAAAAAGACAATCACTACAAGAACAATGGCCTGAAGGAAAATCTGTGGTGGAAAATGTCATGACAAGTAAACCATTTATTGTGCCTCACGTGTGTTTTATTCACAAAACAACTCGGAACAGTTGGCTTATGTGTATCTCACTCTATTGCATGTCTCTGGATCCGCTCTACATCGCTTACACGATGTTGCCCCCTAGCGGGTGAATGGCATACACAATATTCAATACCTTGACAGAATTGCTGAAGATCTTCTGTACGTCAGCGGTATTTGAGACTTTAAACTTATTGAATGGAAAGCTTAAGCACGAGTTGTTTATTACGCAATGTTTCGATGCACAATTATGTGTGTACTAACGTTTTAAAATCACTTAGGGTGCATCTGAATCAGTTTAAGCTCCGAGATTCACCTGTACAGGTCACACTTTTTTGTCTGATATAATGGAGGCTTGAAGGAAATCTTTTCTGGACAAGGAATCCATACTAAATGGATTTATTCTAAAGGGTGTTGCATATTTGACTCGCGTTTGATGTGTACCGTATTTTTCGGCTCATAAGACGCACCGGCACATAAGACGCACCCAATTTTTAAAGAGGAAAATCCAGAAAAAAAAGATTCTGAACCAAATACTGTTGTAAAATATTTTATATCAACTGTGTAAAAGTTAACAGCCAAACATGTAACATGAACAGACAGTAAACAGTAAAAGTAACAAAAAAAAGGCTGTAATGTTTTTCTTTGCCCCCACTCATCACTCTAAAGTCCACCATTCGTTATCACCATCACTGTTCCAGTGCAACATTGTCACTACATTACTAATAATAGCCAGTAACATTGTCACTACATTACTAATAACAGCTAGTAACATTGTCACTACATTACTAATAATAGCCAGTAACATTGTCACTACATTACTAATAATATCTAGTAAGATTGCCCCCACATTAGTAATAATACAGTGGTTCTCAAACTTTTTTTAGTCGAGCCCCCCTGTAATCAAACACTCCCTAATTGCAGAACACGTTACTTACGTTTGTTATCTCGTATGTACATGTGTGAGATGTACCGCTGAGAGATGATTTGAGTTTGAGTTTATTAAAGAAGAGTTTCAGTCATTGAGAGCGTTTTGTTTACCTCGCGAGCGCGAGCGCGCGCGCGCACGCCCGCGAGAAAGAGAGAGAGATAGAGAGCGAGCGCTGGAAACAAGCGTATGCTTTTTGTTCTAATATAAATCCTTTTGATTTTTGTCCGCTTATGAAAACCCCAATAACTCCAAAGGATCAAACTGTCCAAGATTGTGAAACTGTCCAAGTGAATGTTTAGCTGAAATAAACCCCTCACAGACTGAAGACGATGCTTATCGATCATCATCTTATTGTCAGGCTCAAAAACATAGCAGACAAACTATGAGCTGTGCCCATTTCACATCTTGAAATGTATTTTAGCGTGAGAAAACGGGTTTGAAGCGTGAGAGATCACTCAAATGCGAGAGTCAGCTGATCTCTGTAGTTTCGCTCGTGACGTAAGTATGGATGCGGATGCCAAAGGCATTGTGGGGAATGTAGTTTTTCCCCCCGTTTTCGTTACGTCCGCGCAATGGCAGAGATGTGCGATGACGTCAGCGCGCAGCGCTTGGTAAACAAATATGGCCGCGGCTTCGGCCTAGCTCCGGAGCTCTTACACCTCTCATAAGGCCGTTACCGGACTTCGCGGCGGTTTGCATTCGCTTCATAAGACGCACCAACTTTTCCCCCTCAGTTTTGGGGAAGAAAAAGTGCGTCTTATGAGCCGAAAAATACGGTATATAATGGGTTGGTTAATTCTTGGATAAAATATTCACCTTTTTATATAATTAATTTGCATCGCTCTCTGCGATAAAGGCCTTTATAGGCAAGTCTGAGATTTGTAGGAGTATTGTCAGGTGAATGATCAACAAAATTTTCTCATAACAATCAATTCTGACATGTAGATTTAAACCCAGTCATGAACTGAAACAGAAACAGTCGTGTAGGAGGCTTAAAGCTGGGTGAAGTAAAATTTCTTGTAATGGCAATATTGAGAAACAGCAACAAAACACAAGGTAGTTATACTGTGTCAACAAGATCTCCCCGAAATATTTCAAAGCAGACTGAAGATGTGCTCTTCAGTCTCTTTTGAAGAAGCACAAAGAAACCAACAACAATGAGGATCATAGCCGCAGTGGTTGGTCAAGCAAACTTGTGCAGCAGATGAAGACATAACCAGTGAACTTGTTTGGAGAAGTCTAGCCAAAGGCAGTCTTTAAAAACTGTGTACAAGTGTAAGAATTAAAGCTCTTTCAAGGAAAAGGGTGTTTATAATAAAATATAAATAAATCACTAACACTTCCATTTACAAAAGCATTCTTTGTTTACAGCATTTTTTCCCACTCCTGCCCCAAATTTTTGCACATACTGTATGTTTTTAAAGTAATATTAAAAAGGTTATCATCACAAAAACAACAACAATCTTGGCCCTTGAACAACCATTGTGTGTGATTTTCATCCTGAACAAAATGTGACTAAATTCATTTAAAAATGTACAACGGGGCAAAGGAATCATGTTATTCTATAGAGTACATTGTTGTTGTCTGTTGTAACATGTCTGTGAGACAAAGGCAGGCTCCCAAACCCAGTGGATGGTTAGTATCTGCAGCAAAGCCCACACTCAAGTGAATTAATGTAGATAAGAAACTCTGAAACTTTAAAGCGTGGGGTTTCTCAAGCAAAGGTCTAAAACGGCCAAGACCACTCAGTAAGATCCTGGGAGACAGAGTAGCACAATAACTTTATGTTAGACAGAACGCTTCACATCTGCTCTTGCTACATAAACTGCAAGCCTGGCTGTCCCAAACTAACCTCTGGGTCTTCTTGGTGGTCAATGTATTGATCTAAAAAGCAACTATATCCTTTTACTGTCTACGGGCCTCCAGCCTAGCGAAATTTGAGAATATTCTACATCCAACAATCTGTGGCTCATTACAGACTACTTCATGTGAAAGAGTCTCTCGCATTAAACATGCTTAAAGTCTCTGGCATGAGATTTCGGGTTAAAGAAATGGAACATTTTTTATGGAAAAAATAGCTTTGAACGTAAATAAATGAATTAACATGTATTTTACAGCTTTTAAAGTATTTGAAAACTTATTCTTACAGTTGTTTAAATGCTTTTCACTGCTGATTATTTTGTTTCCCTTTTCTGGCTTAACTGATCTCCCTCCTTATAGGTGGTCTGCAATAGTAGGTGTGTCTCTGCCGAAAAAAAAAACAAACTGTATGGATTAAACAAACATTTATAAGACCGTACTACCATCAGCTTTTGCAAAGAAAAGTTTCCCTGCTACTTATGAGGAGACATCCCTGCTACTTCAGATCAGTTAAGCCCGCCTCCATGTGAGGAAACTGTCAAAAGTTGAACAAAAAAAAAACAACATTCTGCAATTGAACACTGAAAATGAAACTGACAAAAAACTGCAACAAAATGTTAAAAAGCATAAAAACAACAACAACAACAACAACAACGTTTTTGGTAGTGACAGTAAAAATCAGTCCCATATAATAGATTTACTTTCAAAGCTGTACAAATATATTTTAATCCAGTTATTGACGTTCAAAACTAATAATCAACATAAAATTAAAACATGCATTTCTGACTCTGAATATTCACAGTTTGCCTTTTTTTCTCCATTTTATTAAAACTTGCATCTGAATAATCTCGGCTTGTTTGACAGCTTATTACAATAATAGTATATCATCAACTATTATATAATTTCTCTACAAAGTAAAAGCTTTCCTGACACTCAGTAAGTCTTGAAATTAAATTCACTAAAAATGTATAAAAGTTTAAATTTATAGTGCAAATTTGATTTGTGCTAAAAACCAGAGTTTTGTCGTTGTCTGGAACTTAAGAAAGGCTTCTGATTGGCTGCATGCTTTTAAGGCTAACATTTGATCACCTGTGGGTGAAAATAATTATTGTAGTTAAATCTCATGTGTTGCTAGATTTTAGATTCTGGAGGAAGGAAATGTCTGAGAGAAAAAGAATGTGACAGTTTCAAGTGACCTTTGAATTTAAGGCAGGAAATGGCCGAAAGTCCCAAGAACGGTTTCGACCTGCCCTCAAGCTAAAAGAACTCAAGGAATTGGTCATAAAACACACATTTACCATTTGGTAGTTTAAATCTCACAGAAATTAACGTAGAGGGATTTGATTGGATTGGCGACCTGTCCAGGGTGTACCCCCGCTTCTCGCCTGATGTGTGCAGGCAGACCCCCGTGTCACCGAAAGGGATTAAGTGGGAATGAAAATGGATGGATTTGATGATTGAGGAGTTCTTTGCATATTATAGCCTAACAACCAGGGTCCACCATGTAGACCATGCTGTGAACCATCCCGTGCTAAATACCACTCTTCTTCAATAAACAATAGTAATTTGTATTTTTGATTTTATAATTTTCAACAGCACACCCTCTCATGGTTTGGCATGCTCTTGAAAGTGCTCTGCAGTGTAGGTTTGTGTTTCATAGTGCTGCTGACAATTCTTTTGTGGATAATATTTATTTTAAACTAAGATATCTGTTCAGTTAACACAACAACATATGGAGCATAGATGATTCATCTATGGATGTAGTGTTAATGGTTTCACCCACTGTTTTCTTATCAAGTGGTTGTAAGCAGAAATTGGGTACAGCCAGCCATTTAAAAATGGATCACTATAGAGTAATTGACATTGAGAAAGGAGAGGTGGGACATGAAGTCGAGTGACTGAAGGTTTAAGGATTAAAATAAAAATAACTACTATACTTGTGTAATAATTATAAATAATTAGGGGTGTAACGGTACGCTAAAATCGTATTCGGTTCGGTACAGTGTCTTGGAGAGTTCGGTTCGGTTAATTCGGTACAAAACAATAAGAACTTACAAAATCTTTATTTTGAAAAGCTGCCAATACACAATAGAAATCTTGCATAAAATATATAAAAGTTACACAATTGGGTGATATTTTAAATAAATTGCTGTCTTTATAAAGAAAAACACATTTTTTTAAATAAAAAATTAAATACTGCAACTAGTTAGGACCTGAAAACTTTTAACACTAGCAACAGCTTCAGCTTATATATCAACAAAACTAACTATTCAAGTTTTTGGCTAAAAAGATTAACCTATCCACATTTTCTGAAGAGAGCACAGATCTGGTTGCTGTGACAATATCTCCAGCAGTAGAAAATGTTAGATGTGTTGCCTGCCCGATCTCCGTGGAACAATGTCGGCATACAACTTTAAATTTATCCACTCGTCTATCCCCGTTATGTATTTTAACAGAGAAGCCAAAGTGTTCCCAAACAGGAGACCGTAGTGAGGTGGGAGGGTCTTCAAGCTCTGGCTTCTCTTTCGCTGTTGCCATTTCTAACAGCTACCCGTGCGTCACTCAATAGCGTCCGCGCTTCGCTTTCGCGTTTCGCTGCGCTTAATATCACGCTAATAATAAATTTATATTATTTCATTAAAAAAATATACCAAAACGGTACGCAAGTGTACCGAACAGGCCGCACCGAAACGGTTCAATACATACCGTGAACCGTTACACCCCTATAAATAATACTATAATTATAAATGAAGGTTACATTTAGCTATCTCAATAAAAAAACAGTGTTTAAACTAAAGTGTAAACAGATGTTTCCAGCTGATCAATTTTATCACTGGCGTCAGTGGCAATCTACTCATTTTGGATCCCGGCCTCAAGTGGCCAGTTGATGAATTGCAGCTTGTTACTTACTATCACAGGTCTAAGGAAAGTGGGAGGTTGAATAGTTTTTGAAGAGCAAATAACCACATCTGGCATAAAGGATAACATATCATGTTGGCTTAACAAGAAAATGAACATGATCCACCCAACGACTAACACACTAGTGTGTAGTTAATGCTCAAACAGACAGAGACAGAAGCCTGTGTTCAGCATTCAGCATCCACTCCATAAATGTGGACTTGTTTCGGAAGAATGTCCAAGTCTTCTCACATTTCACAAGAGCAAATCTATGGAGTGAAATCAGGCAATTCAGCCACCACCAAGATGTTAGTGGAGATGATACGATCTTAACCTAATTGTACTCTAAACTTAAGCAGGGGTTGTTAACCAGCATGCATGGACCCCTAACCGACAACTGCTAGCCGGATCATTTACCCAACAGCAACGCAGGGAAAATGACCCTCTCTCTTCTGCTGAGGACAGAAACACACACAGGTCTGAGGAAATGTATCTCCACACTTTAAATGATTTCAGTCCCCACATCAAAGGAACAGTCCACTGTTTTTTGACATGTCCAATCTCCATCTCTCCCAGAGATTATTGTTCTGGGAAACCATTCTGAATATCTGAAGATAGCACTTTACCATAGATCATTGAATCCTATTAGACCATAAAAAAATTATCAAAGAATTCAATATTAGTGAGATTCTTTTTCCTATTTAAAGTGTGACTCTTTTAGCATTACACTGTGTTGTATTAGCAGCAGAAAATAACATGTATAATAAAATTAGGCACTATATTGCATTCTGGTGTAATAATAAAATAAACTTGTTGCCACAACATGTCTGCATAAAGCATAGGGATTAAAAGATAAGATGGGAAATAAGATGGCTTTTTGGGGCATTTATGAATTTGTATTTTGTCTTTGTTTTTGAAAAAAAAAAAAGTTTGTACAAATTTTTGCTGTACAAATGTAATACTCAAATTTTTTTGTACAATTTCAGGTTTGTTGTGGAATTATTGTGCAATATTATTGAAACAATATTTGTAAAAAAAGAAGCTACGGTTGTACAAAAAAAAAATGCATCAAGCATTGCCACAAAAAAACTGTTTTAAAGGTAATTTATTTTGTTTAAAAAGGTCCCATACTTCTAAGAATGAATGAGTTGAGATTGAAATTCTAAAGCCCATGCCAAAAAAGTGGAGAGTTCTTGTAAATTTACACTGGACATTAAACTAAAACCAGTAAATGTAATTTAGTGTCCATCTTGTTGTCCCAATCTTAAAGCTCCTCAACATAAAAAAAAATAAAAAAAATCTGAGAACTGTTGAAAACTGCATCAGCCCATTTTGAGAAATATGTGACACACCTCAGTTTTTTCCTAGATTTATTACGATTTGTTTCGTAGTTGTATTTGAATGTTATGACTGGAATTCAGGTTAGTTGATCTGAATTTTTTTCATGTTGTCTGTTTTTAAGAAAATTTATTACAGTTTTTGTTTATCACGTATTTAGTACGACTGTGTACAGTATGCTATTAGAGTTAGGGTTAGTTAATCTTAATTTATTTGAAGAAATTAAAGGAAATTAAAGAAAATTTTACTACAGTTGTGTCATTTCATTGTGAAATGTTTTCTTGTGCACTGAATACACTTAGAATGTATGCATGTAGCTTGTTTGAAAAAGGAAAACAGTTGGCAAAAATCGCAATATTCGTTCAAAAAAATAACTAAAATGAAAATATGATTATTTGATCCATAATGCATAGCCCTACTGGAAATATTTAGATGTTTGGATTAATCCACACTTCAACAAAAGGACGAATTTTTGCTGTTGTGAATTCTGCCAGACTTACAAGAGTGTAACGCAGTGGGAGAGAGTATAGTATTCGCTGCTGACTTTGAACCTTTGTCCGTAATTAATGTTTATTTATCTGTGAGAGGTGGAATAACACATAGAATTGTAATTGTGTTATTTATAGAAACAGCTTGAAAAAACGTTACCAGGTCTTGTTGGAATAATCCTCTCCAAATTAAATTCCTAATCAGTTTCAAGCCTGACGCGTGACAACTCCCAACTTTTAGCTCCCTCCATATATTTTTTTGCAGTTTTGAGTTCTGGAGGGTTGGTAATCCACTCAATACCTTGACATGCTTCTTCTTGAGCCACTTTGGTGGAGTACAAATTATTCATCTCAAAATGTTCAATGTCTTCGCTGAGGGAAGGTTATCCCTGAAGATTTAATGGGTACAAAATAATAGAAAAAAAAATAGTTCTGCCACTGTGTTTGATGGTGGAAATGGTATGTTTGGGTTGTCCAACGACAATCCGTTGATTCGTTATTATGTTACTCTTCTGTGTCAGTAATGAAGTAAACACAACATTACGTTTATGAACTAGTCAAGTCTTTGTACGTTGGTGGAAGTTCTAAATCAGTCGGGAGTCAAATAATTCTCAAGTTGAAGCACTGAGCACTATTCTTCTGCATGTAAATAGCTTAAAATAATGACAATCTGTAAATGAATGATGGTCTTTAAGGTTTGGAACAACATGAGGACATTTATTTTTAATAATAAAAACTGACTATGTAATAAAGCCCTTGTGGATCCTTTTTAGGGCTTTTTGTGAAACCAGGGAAATTCTGTGGAGCGTATAATTGTGGGTGCCACAGGTAACGGCATATAAAAGATTAAAGGTTATTTTAGGAGATCGAAATGGAAGACTCACGCTTTATCGAAGTATGATGTGTGGAGTGAATGAGAATAATTTGAAATGTCGCCATTGATCAGATTGCCGTTGATGTTTGTGATGTAATTCTTCCTGGCTGCCTGGTCCTTGGCAAAGTTTCGGCACGCTGCAAGCTTAGACTCTAAAGCCTAGGAAACAACCAAAATTTGAGTGAGATTAGAATGAGAAAAAAATTTCTTTGCTTTCACACTTCTCAAACGTTTAAGCCTTTAACGTGCATTAACCCTTTCGTGTTGTTCATGGCTGTTAACAGCCACTAAATTAAGCAGACACACTGTTACATACGGCTGAACACCATTTAACGTCATATACCAGTCAGAAACTATTTGCATCTCAATGGTTAATGGTTTCAAATAATGACCAAAATTAAAGCGAATATTTTTTTTTACATATTTAGCGATATGGCATTTCTATCAAAAAATGTCATCATAATGGAAGTCAATGGGACACAAACAACAAACGAAGGAGAAAAAAATTTAAATCTGGAGCTGCACTGAAAAAAAAAATAAATAAAAATAAATCCATCAATGCCAATGTTGTTATTAGTGTTTGACATGTCCAAGACTGGGATAAAGGTAAAAAAATCCATGCCACAATCATTTGTCGTATTGAAAAAAAGTCATTTTGTTCCCCCCCGCCCCAAAATAAGTGACACCATGTAAGATCCTGGGTAAAAACCCTGGATTTTTAGAGCTGACGTTGATAAAATCTGATTTAAAAGCAATTCCATTTAGTGTTTTAACTTTATTTACATGAACAACATGAAAGGTAGTAAATTCACCCAGGGTGCGTTTTTCTTTTTGATTTTAAAGCATGTTCCCAAAATATCTTTAATAAATGAGATTTGTCATAAAAAAATTCATTCAATTTGATGACACAGAAACAATATAGAGGATTTTCTCACCCCAACTTTGCGCAGTAGATCCCCAACAATATTAAGTGCTGAAATCCTAGCAGACGGCGTTAACGCTGCATTTGTGGTGCCATTGGCCAAACCTGTAAAAGACGCTGACAAAAACAGTCAAGTGTACGTGAGGAATCGCAAACCTGAGCAAGAGATAGCTAGCAGTGAGTCTACCCACCTGTCTGGCTGGTGAAAGCATTGTCCAGGTTCTTGCTGAGAGGTGTTGCTGGCAGAGACAAAGATGCTTGAACCGCTGAGTCCATTTTATCATTATCTGGAGTTGGAGAGCTTGGGGCTGACATTCTCGTCACCTCTGACCTGGTTTCACGCACTGCAAGCTCTTGTCGCAGATCTAAAGTAGGTATTTATACGAGCATCCTTAGATAATGTGCACAATATAAATGAGTGATTTCACTTTTCAGGTTGTGTAACCTCCATGAGGTGGCAGGAAAAACCTCTTGGCTAAAGAACTGTAAACATCACCTGAACAGCACGGAATTAGGAACTCAAGGAATTCAGTAAATACCTCTGGCTTCATCTTTTAGTCTCTGCACAGACACTAGCAGAGACTCCTTCTCATCCAGCTCACTCTCCAGAAACGCATTCCTTTCGATGGCCTGGTTCAGCCGCTGTTCAAAGTCCTCCAAAGATGTTATTGTGGCTCTGGGGTACAACAGAAAAATGTAAATTACAAGTTGCAAACTAGAGATTATTGTGGATCAAATCTTGCGTAACCACACAACAGTAAATAAGTATTCTTCTTCAATTTTATCCTCAAAGTTTAAAAATCGCTGGGGAAGTTTTTAAGTGATTTGAGTCGTTAAGATAACCAGTCTTTGTTTCTACCATTGTTCCGTTTGCCTTGGTCTCTTTCTAGGGGTGTAACGGTACGCTAACCTGCCACATACCCGATCTCCGTGGAACAATGTCGGCATACAACTTTAAATTTATCCACTCGTCTATCCCCGTTATGTATTTTAACAGAGAAGTCAAAGTGTTCCCAAACAGGAGACCGTAGTGAGGTGGGAGGGTCTTCAAGCTCTGGCTTCTCTTTCGCTGTTGCCATGATACCATTTTCTTTCTAGTGCTCTGCTACTCGTGGCGTGCAGCTCTACTGTGCGTCACTCAATAGCGTCCATGCGGAAACTCGCCTAGGAACAATGTTCCACTGCGCTTAATATCGCGCTGATAATACATTTATATTATTTAATAAAAAAATATACCGAAACGGTACGCAAGTGTACCGAACAGAACAGGCCGTACCGAAACGGTTTAATACATCCCCGTGAACCGTTACACCCCTATCTCTTTCATTACAATACTCTTCCTCAATACTATTTGAGCCAAAGCCATAAAACCACTAGCAGTTTCCTTCACTATTTACAGGAAAAAAATTCTTTACACAAAAAATGTGAGGGCTACAAGGAGATTAGCAAAAGTAATCCAAAAATATAAAAAAGATAGAAGTGCAACCATCTTATAGAGACATCCAGGCCATCCACGGACATTTAATCTTAAACAGGAGCATATTCTGATGCCATGCATGGGTATCCTCCACAAAGAAAGCCTCTCCTTAAGCCCATGCACAAAAAGCAAGTCTAGAAATTGCTAGAAATACTAGCCCACGCTGAAAAAGATAAAGACTACTGGGACTTTGGAGGGACGAGACAAAGATCAAAGACAAAGATTTTTTTGGAACTAATTGTTTTAAAACAGTCGTAAGGTGAGGATTTCAATGCAAAATGCATGGAGCCTATAGTGAAACAATGTTGACAAGTTGAGCATCGCTCTCCATCCACCATCCAGCCTCTAAAAGAGGTGCTTCTTGAAGAATGAAAAGATAGATGTTGCAATATGTTGCCAACTTATTCATTCCATGCCTAGGAGAATTGGTATCCTTAAAAATCACAGTGTTCAAAAAAACTCATTAAATTCGTACCTTTTAAAGGAGATGTACTCAAACTGAGACTTAAGACTCAGCCTTTAGCAAACAAATCAAACACTGAAAAACATCTTTTGCCTCAAACAGAGTAAAGATCATTTCACTAATGAAAGAAAACCTGGTAATATGCGTAATGGTTTTTTTGTTGGTGAAACATAACCAAATGATCTGTATTTATTTAGCATTTTTATGGTTAAGATTGATGGGTTTCTAGGGATACGCGGCTGGGAAAAGTTTGGGAACCACTACTAGAATATCGCTAGCACGAACACATCACACAAGCATTTATTGACCCTTTGTCTGGCCGAATTAACATATTTCCATCATGCTGGCTCTGACCTCTTAGCTCTCTCCAGGTCGTCATTGGACTGCTCCAGCTCTCTGACATATTTATGCAGCTGCTCCTTGATGCCTCGAGTTTGGCTGAGGTCGTCCTCTAACACCGAGATCTGTTTATAGCTCTGAGTATACTGATACTCCAGCTTCTCCTAGAGGACAGAGAAGGCATTGCATCAGTTCTATCCTACTCTACACATCTAGTGTTTAGTGCACACAAACTAACCTTGAGCGAGTCGAGCTCATGCTGCAGTCTCCCATTATCAGCCTGCAGGTCTCGGATGCGGTGCTCTGCTTGGCCCAGTTGTGTCTCCAGCTCTGACTCCAGCTCTCGGCTGCCCTCTTGAAACTCCAGCAATTCCTCCTGGGCCTCTTTATAACTGAACATACACATTGAGAATCTGATCGACAAATTTAAACTAATGACTTGTGCATGAAGTAGGAAAATGCCATACAGAGTGCACCAATGATAAAAAAAAGAGTGCTCTACTGTTTCTTAATGTAAACACTGAGCACCCGCATAACCCGGATGAGTCTAAAAATGGCACCAGAGCAATATTTCTGTGCTCGCTTGTATTACAGTCATGTGAGCCTGGCAAACAGTGCAGGACGACTTGTTTTTCCAAGCATGGGCAAACCACTAGAACCAAATCCCCTGGTGCTTCTTTTTCACAGTGTCTGATCGCCGAACTGCTGATTCACAGGGTTTCACTTGGAGGGCAAAATATTAAACTGTATAAAACTATAGCTGTAGCGTCAGTGTTGTCACCCATAGTTTTCTGATGAAGGTTTGAGAACATCAAGTTAAGCGGAGTGAATGTTGCCCTGCGATGGACTGGCGACCTGTGCAGGGCGTACCCCCGCCTCTCGCCAAATGTGCGCTAGAGACTAGCAGACCCCGTGACCCCAAAAGTGAATAAGTGGGTTGGAAAATGAATGAATTCAAGGATCAATAGGAATCTGCTCTTGACTGACATCAGCCTAAAGCGGGCAGTTGAGGAATTGCAGTTTCAGTCACTTTCTATTACACATTTGGTGGAGAAAGTGATCAGATTAGATTATTTCATTGCCACTAAATACTCAGAGAGGCTTTACAATGTTTTGACAAATTTCCACAAAATACAATACCAAGAATGCAAAAAAAACAACATTTATATATGGACTTCTAGATAAGTGAACGTTTGTTTCTTGACCTTTCTATTGCCTTTAAAATGTAATGTTTATTCAATGTTTTTAAAGTATAGATAAAATATATCACTATGCAGGAGGTAGGTAAGCAGTCTGAAGTTCTTGGGCTGTAGTTGCAGAGGATCTACAAACCAGTAGAAGTGAGTATGAACTCCAGGTAGGAAACAGAGCCAAACAATATAGAAGGAGGAACGCAGAGAAACAAGGTCAGGGGTCTCAAACTCAATTGACCTAGCGGCCACTGGAGGCAGAATCCGGGTGAGGCTGGACAGCATCATATTTTCCACAATAAAAGCTGTATTTTAAAATTCCATTGTTTTCTTTCTATTTCTTTTAAACCCTGATGGCGTCATTATTTTAAAACCTGGTCTATATATTTTTAATTATTTTATTATATTTTTATAATTATAAAACAAATATAAAATGTGTTTTAAAAATTGAATTTTCCAATTTAAGTTATAATTCCTAGTACACGTCTGACCTTAGACCTTTTGGGTTGGCATGGATTTCTTTCAGATATTGTCCAATCAGGTACCTTCTCCTCATGGAGTTATAATTTGGGCATTTTACCGAGATGTGTTTTCTATTGTTTTCAAATCTCTTAATATTTTTTGCACATAGGCCAGTTGGGGTGCCCCTGTGCTCAACAAAGAAATACTGCATTTCCCACTTTTCCTGAAATTGTCACATTACTAACCTTTCTCTTCACTCCATGCTCTGAAAAGGACATGTTTGGGGCTGTGTCATTTATATATAATTGCACTTGACGTCACTGTCGGATGAACGGTTCAATCAAGCGTTTAGCTGACAAACGGAGATCACATCAATTAATGCTGCAAACCTAAAATAGGTCCGTGTTACCGAGGACTATAATAAATTTCATTAGGGCAGTATGGGGGGCAAATTATCATTTGGCGGGCCACAAATGGCCTGTGGGCCGTGAGTTTGAGACCACTAGGGTAGGTAAAACAGGAAAATTAAACCTACAAATGTGTCCCAAAATGTTCATGTTGGAAATTTGCAGTTGTTCTAAAAATATTGTAGCATAGTGTTTTGTGGAAAATAATGTGAAATAATAATCTGTCTGCCTTGAGAAATAATTTAGGTATAAATAATAACAATAATAATAATAATAATAAGGTTTTAACCATATTATTACAACAAACCTAAAAATTATACATTAATTAATAATTATTATTTTTTTTATCCTAAAGCCATTGTGCTTTCTTGTCATTATGATCAATACAGAAAATGTAATTTTTGTACAAAATAAAAGTATTAATAAAATAAAAAGTATTAAACACTGTCGTTTCTCAACTGAAGTCTTGATTAGACATGTGACAATGTAGGAACAAAAACTTCAATCTCTTTACACAGAGTACATCTGGAACATTAGAAATAAAAATGGTGTTTTAGGATGCAAAATAGCTTTTGATGCAAAACATTGTTGCATGTCTTTAGATTAGACTATAGATAAGAGCTTTCCAATAATACGATCAGCAAACTATATCAAATCACGAAAGAGAAACCGCTTGAAAGAAATTCCACACAGGGACTTCCTCAACACCACTTGAACGAGGAAACCGGTCGCATTGGTTTGATTCCCAACATTCAAAGGCATTGCTTCAGGGTGAGCTAATGTTGTGTTAGTGACGATGGCGGAGGCTGATGACAGCATGAAAGAAACAGCTCCGGTATCAGTGCAAAAGACAGAGATCCCAACTGTGTCTTGTAGTCACTTACTTTTTCTTGTACTTGAGTGAAAGTGTCTTCCAGAAGTCAATTTCCTCATCTTTTGAGGCAAATTTTGGTATCATATTTCCATCCATGACAGATAGACCTGGTAAAACAATCACAATTATTTGATAAAATCAACTATTTTAAATGCATGGTCATTAAAATAAACAGTAATTTATGTAGTTACACGAGGTTAGCTGTTTTGTAAAAGCTAGTAAACTGTTGCATTTTTGAGAGACCCTATAAAAGTAAAGTTAGCACTTTGCATTCTGAGGAAAGTACTCTCCAAATATGTAAATAAAACAGTCCCTATAGCATGATGACATGAACATGGGCAAATATATTCACTCGTAGTGACCCCTCATCAAAAGAAATGCATTTTTGGTCAGAGATAATGCACCAAGGCATTCAAAACTACGTTTGGGAAAGAATGGGCTGCTTCCAGGGGTTAAGTCAGTTTAGTTTTTTTTTTCCAGGTCCTCTTCAAAAGCTGGACCTGACACTTAGTTCCTTTTTAGTTTTTAGTAGAGATTTTCAGCAGTTTACCATAGCATCTAATCTGGGATATCTCTATCTCAGCTTCAGAAAAATCATAGAAACATGTTGGTGGGATTTTTTATGACCCCTTTGTTAAATTGGCTGTGTTTTTGCAGTACACCGCGGAGTTTATCTCTAAAGAGGTCTACTGCTGTAACGAAATAATCAATAGGAGAGCGTGCAGTTTGACCCAGGGCATGGAAGCACTATGCGGCCTGCTCACGTACTCGCCAGAACATATTTTCCCTCCAGTTATAGACCATGACGCTGCATGACTAACTGAGAAACACTGTTTTGCTAAAAAGGGGGCTCTTTACAAACATATTGTACAGTGGGATGAATTGGACAGAACATTGAAAGTTCCCAAAATATAAACCAGCTTTTCCCCATTCAAGCTACAGGCACCAAACTCAGTCAAGATATCCAAACTGGTTTGACTCATTTTGTTGTTTCTTTTCAGACTGGTACAATTATATGAATTTGAGAAATCTCTGAGACTGCTGGGAATTTTTCTATTGCCTTAACAATGGGTCAAACTTTGTAAACCTCAAACTGAGAACCTCATAGAAACTTCAAACTGACCACACTTGTACAGGTTCAGTCTGCGCAAGAACATACCAACAACTGTGCAAAAGTATCTGAACCCTTCAATGGCCACTTATAATGGTCATTGAAAATAAATGGGAAACAGCAACGAAAATGTCTTCCGAGATGAAACATAACAGAGACATTTGGGGTTGTTTATTCTAAACAATGTAAATGTACAACATTTTATGACATCATTGACAGCTCCATGGAAGTCGAAATTGTGTACCCTAGCAACAAAAGTTTCTAAATTCCATCTAAGCTTTGATAACTGACATATTGGCGTCAAAGTTTGTCCACAAACTTTAGCCATCTAGTTTTTTTTAAATGCAGTTTTCTATTATTTATGCCATATTGCAGAAACATTTTACACAAATGTGATAAGTATTTGACTACTTGTACACGTTCACAGCTGCTCACATTTGATGGGCTGTAAACATGACAGTTTACAAGTGACAAAAGGCAGAAATAAAGATTTCAGTAGTAAACTCATTTTGCTGACACATCATTTAATTCCCCTCATCTCAAATCTTTTGGAGTAACTGAATGTTTTATAAAGTAACTCAAAAACTGAATCGGTCTGTTGTTGCTAGGAAATTCTCAGAAGAATTTAAAATATTAATGGTATAAATCATACATGAACTGAGAAAAATAAAATAACCTTTAAATAACTACGCATACAACATGAAAGCAACAGCTTATAATATAATATAATACAATATAAGCTATTATATGTTGTGCTTTATTAAGTTGAAAATTGAACGGTCCTGAGATGCTGATGACAGAATAGATAACATAATAAAATAAATACTTGTACATTCAGCAAACATAACTTCTTAGGTTGATCACGATGAGGCTTCAATTTCCCAGATAGAGCAGCTAGCAAAGAGCTAACTGTCAATGTAACATTAGCCGGCTAACAAACAACAGAGCGCTTTGAGTCTACGGTTGCAAAATTATACGCTCGAGGCTTCAGTATTCCGTATTTCAGCTTCAGTGCGATTTTATGTCGTGTTAGCGTTAACAAATGAGGTGTAAGTTAAGTTTTTGTTAATGGATAACAATGTTACAGCGCAGGTAGGGTGTCGTCTTTTCTCTCGTAATCAAGCGTAAGCGCAGTAAACAGATAACAGATATGAATGTTAATTTGTTCGAATGTGAAGGATGATATTATAAAAAAAAAAAAAATGAACTCACCAACACATTTCCAAGATCCTTTCAGGTTGAAGGAGGACAAACCCTCGGTGTTTCTGTTTTGAGCATCTCTCTCTCTCTCTCTCTCTCTCTCTCTCTCGCAGTGACGTTGACTTCGTGATCCATCCTTCTTCTAGATGTCCTAGTACATCTGAGGTTGTTACATGTTATCACTTGTAAACAATTTATTAACATTAAACAATACATTTTTTACGATTTTAGCTAATTTTACGCCAACAATTGTGAATAACACAACGTAGTAAATTAATGGAGACTTGAAACGATATAAACAACAATAAGCCACATATGTGTCCAGTTTTGTTATATAACTACATAGCCTATAAATGTTTTTATATATTTTTTTATCATGTATATGCCTGTGAGAAATAGGCCACTGTTTGGAACCGCTGTGTTGTTTGTAACACAGGTCCAGTAGATGGCGCTGTAGTCCAACTCATACGGATTCTCACCACTACACACCTTCAGCTTTCTCATTTTTCAGCTTACACAATGTAAAAGAACAGGTGTGTTTTTTTTAACTACTTTAAAGTCTTTTTAAAAGCCACAGAAGCATCAATGAATAATAAAGTATTATATATTGATACTGGTATTAAAATAAACGTATATAAAAATCTACACTGTCAAAAAATATGTTATACTATTATCATCATATTTGTTTACGGTAACATACAGAATCATTGAGCATTTTTTTCCTACATTTTCCAATTCCCCTTTTCTGCCTTAAGAGAGTGCTTAAAACCAGAAATACTGGGTCTGATGCTGGTGTTTTAAAAAGGAGACAAGGAAAGCAGAATAAAGCATCCAGGATAACAAAATCTGGAAAATGAGTCTTTTTCGATGAGTTCTAAATATCTATATCTATAGTTATGGATGATCCAGTCCTAGCTCCTTTAAATCAAGTTCCTCCTGATTTATACTTTTCTCCAACAATGCTAATTTAAGTTTTTTTTTTCTTTTGTTCTCACAAATTCCCCCCGTCTTGCACAGTGCCAGTGTTGGTAGAAAGTCAACAAATGGAGTTTGTATGTTAATTCTAAGATAAATTATGGGCAAAACCCTTGTGGGCACACAATGTATTGTATTGAAATGCTGCTCCTGATATGTAGGAGGTCAACTGGGTTTAGTTGGGTTTACTCAACTGAACCTTTGAGTTTGCGTAAACAATGCATTTACTTAACTTTGACCAATCTGAAACTATAATAACTACACATATAAAACTAAAGGCCTTACTTACTGCTATCTTTCGATCACATAAATGTTTATGGCTTATAAACATATATTTAAAAGTATTTTCATTTATGTTTTACACAAAGTTATATTCCTGGTTAGATCAAGAAGCACAGAGTGGTGGGGTGGCAATTTATTAACAACCACTTTATTGTTGTGTCTGTAACGAACTTAACAATTACATAAAAAGCATTTCCTACAATCAATCAAGGATTTCAAATGTGTTTTCTGTTTGTAATTTTTCATAATAGTCAGCACCAAGTGTCTGAGAGCTCCCACAGTGCTCTGTAGCCTCTGTCTTGTATTGAGAACTGTATAAAATGTTTTGTTTACCCAACATTAAGGGTAATTTTGTTTACCATTGTGTTTATGAATTTACATCTCAATAATGATTCTTAAATGTCTGTGTTTTTCTTTTATCACCCATTAAGATGATTAAGCTCTTGGTATGTGCCATCAATAGATTTGATGAATATTAAATTGAATTATACAAATTGAATGAATATAATGTAATAAAATGGTAGGAATAAAACAAACTTTTTATACCACTTGGAAATGAAACACTAAACAATGAAAGACATTGTAATTAAATCTATACAGTGTAGTATAGTATATACACATAATGATGTATTAAAGCTGGCCTCTGTGATACAGCTGAGTGGTTTTCAGTAGTTGACATTATTGGCCACGTTTTTATCAATCAGAACGTCACGTAAACGGATGCACTGTGAAATTCTTCGCTGTTGATACAGTAGTGATGGCAAGTTGACCTGGTTGACAAACAATCAGGCTTTTCACACATTGCTTTGCCTGGGCTCCGGTCTGCTTTTAATGCAAGGTTAATTATTAGTATAGGACTTTGATGGACCCTAATGCATCTCACTATTACAAAATCAACCCCTGCCTTTTACTGTCAAGAAATGTGTTGAATTAATAGACAAGTACATAAAAAAAAACAACTACAATATGCCAACTGGAAGAAATTTACAGTCTGAAAAGATGGAGCACATTTTCAGTTAGAGGAAGTTCAGTGGCAGAAGCCCATTTCCTTTGTTCAATCATTACCCATGATTTTGGAATGTACAGTGTGACTCAGCAACATACGAATAGACATGGACTACCTGTTAACCAGTGTGAGAATAAACCTAGATGCCATTCAGAATGACCCTGAATTAACAGTTGAACTCACTAGAAAGATAGCAAATGGCAAGATGCCACATTTCACTTTACATCTATACAACAGCAAAATATGTACAACCACTTTCCTTATTAATGAAGGAATGTTTGGCAAAGTCTCTTCCTTTGCGCTATCCACTCAGTCTTTTCCTCGATACGTGATGTTTGTGAATGTTGATGTGGCACCTTTGTAGAGTGGATTGTGCCCCTGTAGAAAGAAATAGAGTAAAAAACACACTGTTATCATCTCTTGTGTTAACGGATCAGTTCTGACCCATTAAATCAGCTTTAAAATTCACTAAAAACATCAAATTTGGTTTCATCATCAAATTTGTTTCTCATCTTTGGGTTCCCTTGTTGAGCTTCCTTTTTCATGAAAAATATGGTTTTAATATTTTTGGTGTGGGACTTTTTACAATATACCCCTCAATTAAAACAAATGTGAAAGTAACCTCAAATTCACCTTTTGTTTGTTTTGTTTTTGTCCTTGTGTGGGTTTCATCCGGGTACTCCGGTTTCCCCCACAATCCCAAACACATGCTATTAGGTTAATTGAATAATCTAAATTCCCCTTAGGTGTGAATGTGTGAGTGAATGTTGCCTTGTGATGGACTGGCAACCTGTTCAGGATGTACCATCGCCTCTCACTGTGCACTGGAGATAGGCACCGGGAGACCCCCGCGACCCCAAAAAGGGAATAAGCGGGTTGGAAAATGAATGAATGAATGAATGTATTTGTCCTGGAAAACCACACAGCATATGAAAGAATCCAGGATTAGGAGATGAGCCAGCAGTGCAATTGTCTGATGATTGACTTATAATTGCGGTTGAAAATTAATGGGTAAAGAGATATGTGGATTTAATTACGTTAATCATAATAAAAACTTACATTTTCATCACATCACTGACAGTTCCCTAGCAACCAAATTATTTATCCTAGCAACCAAATTTCTAGCAAGCAAACATCAGCTTTGGTAAACGATAGAGAGAAGGGGGTTGGTGTTAATAATATAAAGTCAAGGCAAAATTAATAATACAAGACAAAGGCAACATTATATTATGTCACTGAACCCTCCATAGAAACAAGGCTGTTTACCATAGCAAGCAAATTGGCATATCTCTATCTCCGCTTAGAAACATTATTGAGAAATAGGGGTTGGTTTATGTCACTCATTGTGACATTGGCTTTAAACAGCACTTTTACAAACCAACATCAAAGTTTGTGTAAAACTTCTTCTGTTCAAAAAGAGGTTCTTGACAAAGTCAAAAAGCCTTTATGCACAAAAAAAATTAAACGGGTCTGTGCCGACAGTAATACAAGAGGAAGGTTAACCTAGTCATATTACCCATAAGTCAAGATAAAAGTTAAGTAGGGAGGGAACAGACAGGATCAGAGAGTTCACATGCTTTGAGACCTCATGGGGAAAGGCTAATTAGCACTGGATAATTTAAAACCAAACTAGCTCAAGGCTACGGAGGCATTTTCTTTGTTCTGAAGGGAAAAGCAGCATGCCACAAAACAGTAAAACCGTCCTGCTAACATCTTTACCTCACCCAGCTACAGGACACTGTAATTTGAATATTTTTCATGAAATGGGTGTTTTCGAATAAAATGGGTCTTTGATCAGTTAGCTTCTGTCTGGAAGAATTTTCAGGCGCTTTGCTTACCGTTTCCCACTTGGCACGTGCCCGTTCTTCTTCAAACTTTGCAAATTCACGCCGGTCATGAATGGTGATTAGCAGTTTCCAGATAAGCAGGGCTGCCAGTCCCAAGAACAAGATGGCACCAGCCACTGACAGCAGCACCACCAGGATATCAGGTCCTTTAGGGCAATCTAGTACACAGGAAGAGGAAATGTGGCAGAGAGATGCCTTAACAAAAACAAAACCCTGGGATAACCCAACATTCCAGTGTGATTTCTGTTTTTTAATGAAAACACTCAAAAGATATATTTATTTGTGAACACTACTAAGTTTTGTAGTTACTTCTTTTTCAAAAGTTTAATGTGATTTATCTGGACTCACCAACTAGTGGCCATCATGGTCATCTCATGTGTGATGCAATAGCGTAGCATCTTTAGCACCAGCAATAAACAATGAAACCCCTTTTTGGCTGGGAATGCAATATTTCGTAATGAGAAGTTTAATAATGTGCTTTTAATTCAATTTTTGTTTTTACAAATTGGTATTGGTTACATTGTTTGCTTTCTTTTAGTTCCACCATAAGGAGAAAATAGCCATTTCACTACATTTTATTTTGTACCCGATGCCATCATAGAAAAGAGTACAATTTTGAACAGGAAACCCTTTGATTACTTTAAATCACACGCTTGTGTTCTGATCAGATTCAATGAGCTGTGCTTAAGCTAAAAGTGCAATTGCTAGACCTCAATGGAGGCTACAGAAGGCTCAACTAGCGCTTTCCAAAAAGTCACCTTGTTAAGAAAGTTGGGGATTGTTTTTCAATAGTGTTCTGTTAAAGGAAGTTTGTTAATTAACCTAAATAAATATTTGAATGTAGAGTACAGTTGAGCTTACAAGCCCTGGCAGATTGTTGGACATTTTTAAGAAAATTTAAATGATGACACAAAAACTTTTTCTCACTCATAGTGGAAAATGCTTTTGCGTAATCATTCGTATTTTAAAGAAATCAGAAAATTTGCCAGGCTTTGTAAAGTTATGAACTGTTTATTAACTGCTTTTTCTTTAACTCCTTTCACCTTCCCTGTTTTTTTTTCTAGGAACTTTTTCAATTGCTTTATTCAACGTCTGTCTGTAATGGGGAACTATAGTGAATCCACTCTTCCCACATTGTCATGAATAGTTGGGAGGTGAGTCTTAGAGAATAGGTTAGTTTCTGAATAACAAAAATATTGTGTATTATATCAGTCGAGTCCATAAGAGTTGGTGAAGCTGGTTGCAGCCACTTTCTTGTGATTGCTTTTGCACAAGCTCTTGTTAGAATTCTGAACAGATATTCATTTGAAAAGCCCAATCAAGCCCAGGTGTATAACTTTGAAAATTAAGTCTTAACGATTGTTTCTAAGCTTTCACACCAATATTGGATTAAGGACATTGGATTAAAGGGATTTTAGCCTTTCTCTATTGTCTTCTATCCATCTCTGATTCCGGTCTGAAGCGTTCTTAACCAAGTTGGAGTTTCACCAGGTCAGCAGCTTCTTCTGTATCTTTGGATGTTGTTTATTGCAGCTTTTTACAAGCTGCAGTGCTTTTCGGCTTCTGGGGAAGTATGTGTGCCACTAATAGAGCTTCTGTTTCACACATGTGTCCAGTAAAGTTGCAGACTCTCACTGCAGGCTTCTGGGTTTACTGCCATAAGCTGAAAACACAACCCCACATCCACACTTGTGTAGAAATACCTACAATCTCCTGTATTTCTAAACCTTATAATCTAAGAAGTATTCTGTAATATCAAACGGAGTCGACTATAAACAACTGCATCATGTCTGAGGTGAGAGATTATTATATTTTTACCTGGCTCTTTCACCAGAGACAAGATGGATTTGCCGCTGTTGTCCTCATAGTATTGAAACCTTTGCACACAGTCATCCTCATCCTTGTAAGTGCAATTAACTGCATTCTTATCATGGAACACTAGGATTACAAAAGGAGATAGTGAAAAATAATAGAACAATTAAATTCCACTACAGAAAAGTGATTATAATACCCAGATCATCCACGAGTCTGATTTCATCCCTGCAGATACGTGTGCAGCTGTCATCATCGAAGAGTTTCCCCCTTTTAAAGTGCTTACACTCCACACAGTCCCTGGAGAAATCAGTTGAGAGACGTTCAAACTGTAAATTTTTATTTACAGTATAATTTCTTTCTGGTGTAAACTCACTTCTTGAGCGTACAGGCATCTGGACAGGTGGGGCACTTGTCGCAGGTGGATCCGTAGGCCCCTGGCTGAGTGCACTCGCAGCTTCCACACACACACTGACCACGACCACTGCACAGCAGACCCAAGCTGGACATACAGGTGTCTGTACGGGTGGAGCAATTACAGTTCTCCCCCTTCCAATCAGGGTCACACTGACAAAAGCCACAGTAGCAAGTGCCATGACCTGGAAAAATGACAAAGATGGGAGCAAGTCAAGTTTGTCTACTACATATGTGCAGTTGTTCCTGGAAGAGCTTGGCTCGTTTAAATTCAGAGTCTGCTTCTGAGACACTCCTCTTGTCACAGGAGACAACAAACCATCACAAACAACAAGCTTTGTATGTCGAAAGAAGCTCCAACTTTGACGATTATTCATGAATTGGGAGCCTATGGTTGCACTCTTTGAGGTGCAAATCTTTCTTCAAAAACCTTTGGGTGAGGTAATCAGTACTGTAGTAGATGGGCATTGAAAGGAGGCAGTGTTGGGCAAGTTACTTCAGAAATGCAATTTTAATTACTGATTACTCCTTTTCAAAAGTAATCCAAGTTACTCTTTTGATAGCCATATTTGTCAATACCCCCTCCCCCCACAAAACTTTTTACTATTAATAATAATGGCTTGTTGCACAAGTGATTTACCTCATGGTAATTTCTGTGATTCTGGAAATGGGGTCATAAAAAGAATTTGATCTTGTAACAATAAACTAAACAATTAAAAAAAACTTGGCAAGTACTGCAGCACAGTATTCACTATATACTAGTGCAACATCTCTCTCTTTGTCACAGTATGTGTGCCTCGCTTGAATGAGAGTTGCAGAGGTTCTACATAATGACGGTACAGATGACAAACCGAACCACAAATTGGTGACATTAGTGCCAACTAGGTGTGAAAAGAAAGCATAACCCCTGTAACTACAAGACATGTGATATGGCTTGTGTTTTTCAAAGTTCTGGCACAAAAAAGCACAATTAAAAAGTGTATTACGTTTAGGAAGGTTTGGCCTGTTTTTTTTTACAATTCTCACATTGTTTTGACCTTGTCTACGTTTTTGGGAGATTTTTTGTAAACATAAAAGCTGTTTCATAAAAAAAAAAAAAATGATACTCATGAAAATTCACGATGGCGGCATGGTGGCGCAGTGGGTAGCACTGTGGCCTTCCAGTTAGAAGGTTGTCGGTTTGAGGCTCACCAGTGACCTTCCTGGAAGGAGTTTGCATGTTCTCCCTGTGCTTGCGTGGGTTTCCTCCGGGTACTCCGATTTCCCCCACAATCCCAAAAACATGCAATTAGGTTAATTGACTAATCTAAATTCTCCTTAGGGTGTGAATGTGTGAGTGAATGTTGCCCTGCGATGGACTGGCGACCTGTCCAGGGTGTACCCCTGCCTCTCGCCCAATGTGTGCTGGAGATAGGCACCGGCAGACCCCCGTGACCCCGAAAGGGAAGAAGCTGGTATGAAAATGAATGAAATTCACGATTCGTGTGCAAATATTGTGTAATGAAAAAAACTGTAAAAAAAATTGTACAAGCTGGGGTTGTACTAAAATTTATATAAAGCTTTGACACAAAATAAACAATTTTAAAGGTAAATTTATAGAGCAAATTGCAAAGTAGTAAAAATGCCCCAGATTTCTAAGGGTTAGAGATTATTGGTCAGCTTCTCATGTTACTCTATAGCCTGTAAAAATATGAATATGTTTTACACACCAAAATTAGAAGGAAATGGGAGCATCTAAATGCCCAAATGTCTGCTTTTTGGAGTCGTCAGTCTACTTTTATTTCAACTAACAAGCTGAAATGAACAAAAACTGCAAAAAGACACCTGCACTCATTGTGTAGATAGCTTTAAAAATAAAAATGTAATTGAAGAAGAATTGATTTTTAAAGATTGGCAAAATTCCTTTAACTTAGATGGGAAAGACATGGCCAGTGTCTATACTTCAGGCATACTCCAGGGGGCAACCAATGGATCTTTGGCTTAGTTCATGCTGTCCAATCGTATTCTTTGTATCTATTGACTTCAGTGAAATGACAAGGCCAGTGCTGTTCACAGAAGAGTCCCGATCACTGTAAGTCTAGAACCAAACGCATCTTTTGCTAGCGTCTGAGAGCAATTGCTTTTGGATTTCATGACTCGGGGAAATTCTTAGCATTTATGAAACAAAAGAGAGGAAATACTGGAGCCTTGGAAGTAGTTTTCATCACCATTTTCAACAATCGAAGACATATAATTGGAATATTTAATCAATGTTAAGATTTAAAGGATTGAAGAGAGGACTGTTAATTCCCATCATGCTTAGAGGTTAAACACTTCTTTTATGTAGAGAAAAAAATCTAATTTCTCTGGCATTCATGGTGAAAACTTGTGAAACAGCTCCATCTTTCTTTTAAACTACAACATATTGCCAAAAATGGTAGTGTTGGTGAGGAATGTGTCACAGTTAATATGATGAGGGTTGTATTTTTATTTGACTCTCAGCGGTGGAATGGGTCCAATTACTGCAGTAATTTATGTGTATGTTTGTCTTGGAGATTTATTCTTTAGCGTAATTGCGATGGTGAGCATTTTGGGAGTTTGCAGGAAAAAAAGAAGCTAAGCAGAAACACCCGAAATGGCTAACAATGGCAAAAATAACGCAGTTTCACACATTTTTTCTCACAAAAATGTAAAGCCATAACATCTGCTCAAACGGCACTTTACTCCTCACTAAGCTATTTTTAGTTTGATGACATCATTGTCGGGTGACAAAACAGAAAGGCATTTTCTGGATAACTCTGGTCCTCTGGGAATATACTATTAAGGCTTTATGAAAACTCCTGTAGATCTAACAGACGAGTTCTTTTAAAAATCTGAATGCAGAGATCTGGTTCTGTTTAAGAGAGAAACTGCCCCCTCTTCAAAGAGGTACACAACTTCAGGAGGTGCACTGCTGCATTTAGTCTTTTTACGCGAACTATTCGGCCATTCCAACCCAAATGCACCCCAGAGGAACATCAACACCTTGTCTGAAGAACAAACACACATGCCTCAAATAGGTCAACACATGGTTTAGCCAGCCAGGTCCCGCCGAGCATGTTTATTTATAAGAGGAGCCCGCTCTTGCAGGAGACTTGAGTGTTATTGTAATTCCTTTGAGCTGAGGTGAAGCAGGGAACAGCGAACTTTCACATAAAGAAAGACTTTTACACAGAATAACCTTGGTGGAAAAAAATGGCCATAAAAAGTTTTGTACAACTACACTAAACAAGGAAGCCACAGAAAGCATAATCAAACAAATTGTGATGACAAGATTTGTGTATATTTTAAAAATAAACATATCATTTTGTTCTAGTTCTTTTAATAGTGATGGTTCATGAGAAGTTTTCATTTATGAGTGACTGGTAATCAAGAAAGTAAAATTCGAACCCTGCTTGTAACGCCGTGGTGTCCCCCTGTATAAGCTGGCGAGGGTATCTTGTCATCCCTATTTGGTCATTTAGCCCTAACCCAGTTGTTTCGTTAAGTTTTTCCAATTCATTAATGTTGTTCTGAGCAATCCATTCAGAAGAGCCACTGCTTATGCCGCGTCTCTTTTATAAATGTACAGTTAATTAAGGAAAACCTGTAGAGCAGTTCATGTGGCTTCTAACAAGCGAAATAGTTCCCTTACCTGAGCAGAGTTCTCCTTTGTAGCGCAGGCAGCTGAAATCATCACACTCGCACCTCTTCCCCCACACCTTGCCGAAATCATTATTGTGACACACACACTGGCCGCACACACAGTCTCCTCGCCCACTGCAGATCACTTTATCCGGCCCGGTGCAGGCATCCTGTTCCGTGGGGCTATAGTCACCCTCTGCACATTCGCA
Source organism: Danionella cerebrum (assembly GCA_007224835.1). Taxonomy (NCBI): domain Eukaryota; kingdom Metazoa; phylum Chordata; class Actinopteri; order Cypriniformes; family Danionidae; genus Danionella; species Danionella cerebrum. Next base: position 18,181 of record SRMA01027471.1, on the reverse strand, counting down.
ACGGGGTCCCAGCCGGCCAGGGTTGCACAGACAGATTCCACATTCGTAGGTGCCATTGCCGTGATGACAGATGGGACTGTCAGGTTCCGCTTTACTTTGGCATTTACACTCACACTCGAAGTTTACTGTGATCTGCAAGGTGTCTTTAAAGCCCACAGGTTTGATGGTGAAGGTCTTGCGCTTCTCCTTGGGGCATCCTCTGGCTCGAGCCTCAACAGTGAAAGATACCTGGAGAGAAGTGTAGAATTACAAATTTAACATCCGTTGTAAGCTACGCTTTTCCTACATAACTATTTAACAACGCCCAAAAGTTATGTGTTTAACTATGTACTTGGTATTTTAGATTCATCACTTAATGACTGTTATTTACAGAGAATTGCTTATTAAGACAGACAAACTCTTTTTACATAAAACCAGCTAATGTATTTTGTCCTTGTTGGGGGCTGTTGGAATTTGGTAGGTTTTTTTCTTGATTTAGTCTTTTGTTCCCAGTGTTTACGATACAGAGAAAGAATGTTTTAGTTTGCGGTGTTGAAGGATTTTGGATGACTGCAGCTTTGGACAATAAACTTGTTCTGTTACCCCAAAATCTCCTGGTCTTCGATTGCAGTGTGTGAGTTCATAAAAATACTTCAATGACAAACTTTACTGGAGGATGTGGGATTGTGGGTGTCAGGGGACACATGGTGCAAAAAAAGAGGGGGAACCCCATAGAAGTTGCTAAAACATATAACACACAATATTCAAACACGACTAAAATGTTATTTATTACATTTATGCAGTTTTTCATTATTTTGGATTCATGGTTCCAAATATTTTTAATGAGAGTGCAATCTGTGCTTCTGCCTTGGACCTTACTGTCCATCCACCCACTCATCCATCCACCTATGTATCCATCTGCCTTAGATCTTACCCTCATCCATCCATCTACTCACACATCCATCCATCTATCCACCCGCCCATCTATCCATCCATCTGCCTCAGGTCTTACCATCCATCCATCCTCACGCCTATCCATCCATCTGCTTTAGATCCATCCATCTATTGGTCCATCCATCCATTCATTTGACTTAGATCTTACCATTTATCCACCCACCTTCCATCTATCCACTGGCCTATTCGTCTGCCTTAGATCTTACCATGCATCCATTGATCCATCAACCCATCCACCTATCCAACCATCCAAATCCCTTAAATCTTGCTATCCATCCATGCACTCACCCATCCATCCATCTGTCTGCCTTTGGTGTACAGTCTGGAAGTATGGTTTTGAATTATGAAAGAATACTAAAGGAAGCTTGGAGAGAACAACAGAGAACTCCACAAGAGGCTGACTTCAAACCATTGATCCTCTGTTGCAGCAACCTTTTATTCTGTACAATTAAATAGTACTTTTTTATACCCATTTGGCTCCATAGGGTCGGAACAGTCAAGATTATACTTTTCGCTGATTGGAAAGAAAAGTATGACACAACATCCCGTTGATTGCTGACTGTACAGTTGTTGAGCTCACTGATTGGCCAGAGAAAATCGTCACTGCATCCATCATTACGTGTTACAAACAGAGGTACAAACATCTATTTTTTAAAACTGAGCCTTTCATCAGAGCGTCGTAAACCAACACATTTATACCATAAAAATAGCACCCATATGACAGTCTCCATTGTTCCATGTTGTCTGAGTTTCTTCGTTTTTTTGGTTTCTATAGTGTCGTTTTGCATTTGGTATAATGTCAAACCAAGCATCCCCCAGGTCCAATACTGGAAGTCAGTGGACACACAAATGAGAGTAATGAGCTAAGCCTGAATCATGCATTTACTTAAATCCAGTGTAACGGCAGCATGGCAGACAGGCAGCAGTGCTATCCACTATTTTTAAACACTACAAGTTTTATCATGGTGACTGTCGGACTCTAACATGACATGAGAGCTGTATCAGAGTGACTGACAGTCTGACAGGAAGTCAAGAGCCTGAGTCAGAGCAAGGAACAAGAAAGAAGAGAGACTGTTCCATAGACACACTCAGCAGAAATGAATAATGGCACAGCTACACCCACATGTTTTTGATTGTGTGTTCGTTATTGCAGTTAGCCATGTCTAAGGAAGGGAGTGAAACCACAATGTTTAATGCAACTCATTTATCAGGGTCAGCAGATGATCACACTCCAGAGAGGGTGTTTCCTGTAATTCCATTTGAATGATATCTGGTGGGTCAGCATCAAGAATGTCATTGCAGAATAAAAAAAAACAAAATTGTTAAAAAGAGATGAGGAAATTCAATGTTACTAACAGTATCGCCTCTTTTGAGGCCGGAGCAGGATCGTAGCCCTGGAATGACTTCTCCATTGAGACATGTGGCGTTGAACGACAGACTCAGCTCTTCTGGGACGTTCAAGAGCTCCAGCTCGACTTTAGAGCGCAGTTTCTGTTTCACAGACACAACAGCAAACAATAGATCAGTTTGTGTTATTGCATAGACCAGAATCTCTTGTTGGAATGTTCCAGGATTCAGAACAAGTTGAATTTTATCAGTTACATATGTGACCTAGTGTGGATCATCAGAAAAAAATTCAAAACAGACCCAACAAGCAGACCGTTATTAATGCAGCTTCTTTTGTTGCACCAGCAAGGTTCTTAGCTTGCAATCTTATTAAGAAACTGCTTAATGTCAATGAACATTGGTTATTTATATCCATTGTTATGAATGATCAAATTTCTTTCAATATTAGGAGTGTTTTTTTGTTAAAATTGGGATGTGTCCTCTAATAATTCACAGGGTGGCATGCTTTACTTTCTGTTCCTCTCTGTTGGTTTTCTCTGTTACAAAGACATTCATTACTTTATTTGTCAATCATTATCACTAAACATTGTTCCTCATGGGTGTTGTCCTTGCACTTATCCTGTATCTTGTCTTCATACCTGTCTATTGGACATGTATAAATCTGGCTTTTTTTTTGTAATAACATTCAGATTTGTAATAACATTCCCATTCTAAGTTTCAGAAAAATAGTACTGGTTCCAAATCAATACTTGAGGCTCTAGAAGCCATCATCAACTGGCCACTTGAGGCAATCTCCAGCACCTTTCAGGCACAAGGCATGGTACACATTGAATATGTCACCAGCTCTTCACCTGGCATTTTGGAATATGGAATAAAAAAATTTTAATGAATGGAACTCTTTATCCTATAAGAAAACATTTGCATAAACTACGATGGAAATGCATTTACTGAATAAACCCCAATGCAATGCAATGGCAATGTGTTTTTCTGTTGGAACTGGGGTGCGATTGACTAACCAACAGACCGAGTTACTCTAAAACTCCTTAAACATAGTCTGTCATCAGGGGTTAGGTTTTCACGTCCCAGAACTGTCTTGACTGTCTAGGTTCCCAAAGTGTGAGAAGCGTGTGAGAATGGATGGAGAGAGCGCTTCTGAGAACGCGTCACACAGTTTCTCTAACTTGCGCTACAGAACAGCACTTTCCACGTCATAAAAGTTATTTTTTTTACAACACCTTGAAACTGATTTAAAACATTTTAAGACGCATCAGCCCCTTAAAGCACACTTTCTCCAAAGGGAGGGAACCGCAGTGCGACGTCACACAAAAAAGTGGAAAATAGAGCAGAAATGTTTGTTATTGTTCGTATCTCAAAATTTCCTTTGTATCTCGAAACAAAAAATTTCCTGCAAGACCTTTCGTATCTCGAACATTTCGTAACTCGAAGCATTCGTATCTCGGGGTACCGCTGTATTGCCATATCACATATATTGTACTTCTAAGAATTATCCATTCTTTCACCACGAGATGGCACTGATGAGACCATTTTCTCACATTATAACTTGAATTGCCTTGCAAATTATGTGCCTTAACTTTTGTAATGTTCATTTAAAACCATAAATGTCAGGACTAATATCCTTTTAGAAAACTACACTTTACATTGCTAGTCAAATTTAAACAGGTGGGATGCGTCATTGGCGCATGCACTGGTGCGTGGAGAGACTTCTAAGGGTTAATAAGATTATCTTATTTTAAAAATAAGAAAAGGGCATGTAACTTTTGACCAATAACCAATTATTGTGTGCAGTCTGTCATTGGTAAGTGTCTACATCTTAGCAAATTTAGCTTCATAAATATCTTAAGAATAAAAAAATAGTCTAGTTTCATCAGCAATTTACACAAATGGACACTAAAATTGTTTTTTTAGATATTTTTACAACAAAGGTTTCATAGCACATAGGGTTAAAATATAGGGTTCAGCACAAATGTCGAATGAGGTTATGAATGAACACAAATGAGGTTTTTGAGGTTCCATTTTAACTGTTTGGAGACATTTCCTAAAGCTATCTACACCCAATTTTACGTTCAGATGAATCTCTTGAAACTTATGAGTTATGCTATGACACAGCATCTATAGTTGAATACAGTCTATGTTACCTATGAAAGGCTATTGCCAACTCAGTGCTAGACAGTATTTACCTAAAAGTTTAACATAGATAAATCCTAATTTAATGACTCTTCACGTGGTATAATTAAACTTGAGGAATTTGTTTCATCTCTGCTTGTACGCCTCGAACTGGAGCAAGTTCAGCAGCCCATCATAAATCTTTGAAGACTCTTAAAGAGTGTTATGACCCACAAGTTGGCAACTGCTAAACAGCAAAGTGATCCTGCTGCTCTTATAATAAAATACTGGCTCAAAGTGCCTAATACATTACTGCCACAAAGCATGTCAATCCCAAAAGATTCTATTAGTAAAATAAACATTACAGCATATGCATCCTGGATCAGCTGGATGACATTATGAGAGTCCTCAGACAGAGTACCCACTGCTGTGCCAGGGATCAGCTCACTGTAGTTCTACAACAGAGAGTAGAAGAAACTATGTTTGAAAGTGTGCTAAACAATCATCACATGTTATGTAACTCATTTATTAGCCCTAAGACCTTATAGAGGGATTCCACATGGCTTGTCACTGCGAATATGAGATTTATATTGTTCTCGGACATTTTCTCTGTGATCAGTGCCAGGGATGGATAGTCCTGAAACATATCCACAAGAAACACCCGATATAATAACGGATTTTCGATCAAAAGTCATCAAATCATCAGGAGTATGTTCATTAGTACCATAGTTGTAGACATGTTGTAGATGTTGTCTGTGCCCACATAGCACTGGCCGTCATTGGGTCGCACAATTCCTGCAAGGCGACCATCCAGTGCCACATGGGTTTTGGCATCTGTCGTGAAAACCAGCAAATGAGATGCATCTGGTCTCCAACCAATTTTATCCTGGGAAATCCAGAAATTTGAAAAGATAAAATAAGTTTGCCCGAATAAACCAAATCTAAGTGCTTCATACAAGTGAAAATCTTTCATCCAATTTTGACAGCACTACCTTGCACACGGCGGCTTGTATGATAGCGTCGAAGCCTCCTTCTGGTGCATCTCGGTTTCGAGACACCTTCTGTTTCTTTACTTCCTCTGTGAATCGGTTCACCTCCTCTGTCAGAGACAAAACGTGTCTGTAGCCGAACTGAGGCTGGCATTTGTATGGGATTCTAGAAGACAATGAGAAACATTAGGAAAAGAAAAGGGACACAACTACTCTTTCAAAGCAGTCCAATCTCCACCCCTTAGTCCTTCAAAAGTCCTCTTGTTTATTAGCACCAGCTGTGCTCTACCGACTAAACACAACGTATACACACTCAATAATCAATCAATTCTCTCTTCACTCACCCTGATTTTGAAATGCGACACTTCAGTACTTAAAACTCATCAGTTATATTGTGAGGTATTGTGAGCATAAGAGTACTGAAAAACACATTGACGTAGAGGATACCTGAGAAAACCTCACCAATTTAATCATTAACAAACTGTAAGTCTACAATCTTTCTTCAAAAAGTGTTGACTGAGTAAAATGGAAAGCATAGAAATTGTTAGTTAGGTCACATGACCCAAGGGCGCTTGTAGGTACTATGTGAAGAGCTGCATTCATGCGGGAGTACTCCAAAACATAAATATCTTAAAAGTGTTTCAATTAAAAACAACCAACAACTAAAGACCTAATGGATTTGGAAACTTTTTGTTTAGGAACTGGTAGGAGACAAAAAACAAAACAAAAAATGCAAACATTTATATATAGAAAGAGACACAGTCAAAAGTAAATTTTAGATTAATGTCTTTTTGGAATCCCTCGGAATTGTACTTATTGTTTTCATGTTTTATAACAAAAATCAAAAGTAAATGAAAAAAGTAAATCAAAAATAAAAATTCATAGAAAGCAAAGACAAAGTCAAAACTATGTGAGAATTGTATTGAGCCTTCTAAAATCGGAGAACCTCCCCTAAACCTTTTTATACTGTTCCCAGTACTTTTTGTGCCATTGTCTTTTTTGGTGCTTTGAAAAACACAAGCCATCTAACAAGTCTTGTAATTCCAAGGGTTATCCCTTCTTTTCAGCAAAAGCTGACTCTGACGGAAGCCCCAGCCACTCGCCCGATGTGCGCTGGAGATAGGAACCAGCAGACACCGAAAGGGAATAAACGGGTTAGAAGATGAATGAATGAACTCTTGTAATGTTCATTTAAAACCAAAAATTGAAAAACTAATAACCTTTTTGAAACCTACACATTTTTGTCTGAAATTGAAATGGCAACTTCTGGTTATGAGAGAGAAATTTATCATTGTTGAATCCATATGTGGGTGTGTCCTGCGACAAGCTGTGAAACATTTAACTTAATGCGATTTTATGAGTCAACGCTAATTCACCGGAATTGATAGCCCACTAGGTTATGAATAGTTTTCCATTTGAATTGCACATAACTTTAATTAACTTTACGAACATCAAACTTAAGGTACCCTTTAAACCTGGTAATAATTACAGACTTCAACCTACCACTGCTTACATAACTGTTTTCATTAAATCGAATCCAGTACCTTTTAACAAATTTTCTACGCCCATTTATTCTTCAACCATGTTAAAGTGGACTTCAGGGCTCTAGGTGAAAGGTGGGATTTGACAGATTTCCAGGGATGTCAACAAATATTGACCACACACACGCACCTTTCTGTGGACAATTACACAAGGCAAGCTACTCCCGCCTCTAGGGAGAACATGCAAACACAGTTTCTAAATCCCCATGCTGCGATTAAAACCAGAAATTATCTTGCTGTTCAGTGTTAACCTCTAAGAGTCACAATATTTAAGCTGACAATGTAACATTTATTTTGTTGTGACTCAGCAAAAAGAGAAACTTCAAGCATAATGCCACTGTGCCTAATATCATCTTGTGTCAGCCAAACTGGGAGAACTCTCAATTACAGGATTGTAATAAACACCCATCTTCTGTTTATGTCTAGTATGTAATTAAATGGCATCACTCACGAATAACAGGGATTCAACACAGCCTCTTCTGGGGAAATGTACATGTATGGGGACACAGGTTTATCCACAAAAGCCCCAAAGCCCATGCGCAGGTTACTGGTGGTTTTGCTCATCTCTTCAGCCAGACCTCGCCCCAGACGCCTCAACTGGGACAAGTCGTCATTCATGGAGTATGACAAGTCCATTAGATAGTATAAATCCACAGGGTAGTCCTCAACCTGACGCACTTTCAGCTTGAAAACCTGGGAATCGTCTGTGGGAGGACAGAGAGGCAGGTCAGAAAATGGGAGGATGTAAAGTTGTTTGGTCATGGCGCGATTTACCCACCAGGTCTCAGAGAGATATGTATACTCTGAGGTTTGATCTGGGTGACATCAGTGGTGGATCCAGAGGCCCGGTCACTGAGATCTTTGTTCTCTGTCACATGCATTTTGCTGGTTGGATATTCTAAAGCTCCTTTCTTGCATCCTGCATCTATGAGGTTCTTCTTAAGGTCACATCGGGAAGAGCCTGGTACATCTTGTCCAAAATCCTGACAGTCATTTGTTCAAAGTTTATGATTCATTTTACAAACATATCTCAAACATATGATCATCTGGCACAGAGAAATTGGTCTAAAACAATCTGGCGATTGGTTTCTAAGTAATTTCACATTGAGTGAGTAGAAATATAAGTGTAAAATACTTTTTCTTTGTATTTATTTAAAACCTGCTGACAATTTATTCTGGTGGCAGGTCTGGCAGTGTTAGTAGGCAGGTCCTTGAATATATAGTTTTATGGTATATCTTTTAAACACAACAGCTTCAATCTTTCATTCATTCATTTTCCTGCCTGCTTATTCCCTTTACAGGGTCTACTGGTGCCTATCTCCAGGTCAGATTGGGCGAGAGGCGGGGGTATACCCTGGACAGCCCATCGCAGGGGAACATTCACACACATATTCACACTTAAGGGGAATTTAGATTATTCAATTAATCTAACCGCATGTTTTTAGGGGAAACCGAAGTACCCGGACAAAACCCACACAAGCACGGGGAGAACATGCAAACTCCTTCCAGGAAGGTCAATTGCTTAAAACTTGGTCATTAAAAATCTTAAGTAAAATTATATGTTGTGTTTGTAATCAATGCTATTTCTTTAAATTGGCTACAAGAAGACACAACAATCAAAAAGAAAACAGAACAATAAAATGCAGCTTTCTGGGTTCCTAACGACCATTTTCCATACTCTGTGCAATACTCTGCAGAGGACCTGCTGGTCTGAAAATTGTGGGTCTGACAAACATCTTTTTTTTTACTTCTACCTCACATCCACTAAAAATGACATTAATGACATAATTTCAACATCAGACCTAAACCTAATATAGACATAATTTGCAAGTCTGTCAGACATCTATTGTTTAGTGGGACGCTTTGACAGCAGTCAGTCAGAACTGTTGAAGCTGTCAATTATAGCTGTCAATCACATGGTCTCGCCCATTTTTAATGGGAAATTGAGCCATCATGAACCCCAGGAAAATAAGCTTAAAACGAAAAGTTTGTTCACTGTATAGATAACTTGAAAATCGTTCAAATCGTTTGTGTAAATAATGTGATTTCTGAGAATTTTTTTTTAAAGTTCACCTTTTCCCCATAGACTTGTATTGGGCGGAAATCATTCTACACCCAGCACCATGGGGGCTATCACCAGTTTGGCTGTACTCTGCCGTACATGTGAGACACTTTTCTGGTTCTTATAAAGTTCTCAATCATTAAATAACAAATGTTCTCTAAATGTGCCAAAACTTTCATCTAACTCAGTGGAGTCATTTAACTCTTAATACCTACGTGTACCATCTATCCATCCACCAACTCACCCAACCATCCACCCTACAACCCTAAGATTTAATCTGTATTAAGTCAGATTTGAGATCATCAATACAACGCTCTAAAATAACATTTTAGATGAGGGGAGGAGTGCTTTCCTCTCTCTTTAGGAATTTGGATATTGTAAATATGTTTCAGCCAAGTAGTTAGACAGAACAGACCTCCTGAAAGCACCAGGCACAGGTTGGATGTACTGCCAGACACTGCTGACATGTGCTGGCTCCACGAGAAGTACAGATGTTGGAGCCTGACGGAGAGAAAGATGCTCATTTGTCATGTCCAGCTGTATTTCAGTTGTAGCCATTCGGTCCAGAGAAACATAACTTTCTGATCATTAACATGTGACTGGACATCATCTCCATGAGAGAAAGAATAACAGTCCCACTGGAATCCAATGAAACAAAATCGTGTACAAGCACTTTAATCATACTTTTATGTATCTGTCAGAAATGAACCCGAAAGAAACAAACAATGGAAAGAATTTAAAGTCAAAACAAGCTTACATTTCAAAATAAAAATACAACTCTTTACGATAATTCATACCTAATCCAGGGTCCGTTAGGAATCCCACAAGATAAAATATCCATAAACTCAAGAGTTTAGGTGAAGTTTTCTCCATCTCGAATAACGCGGCAGTTAATCTGCGTTTATCGCTCTGCTCCACATAACCGCCGGTCTGTGTCCTCCTCTTCCTCCAGCACAGACAGACCAATACCAAATATAGAGGAAATTGTGGCAAATACGTACTTATTTTCGAGAGAGAGAGAGAGAGAGAGAGAGAGAGAGAGAGAGAGAGAGAGAGAGAGAGAGAGAGAGAAGTGGGGTGTTAAATAATGTCTATAAACGGCGTACAACAGGCACGTGGTCAGTAAGTACAGAAGTACGCTTTTATATATTATTATCTTAAAGAAATCCCCCCCCCCCCCCAAAAAAAAACAAATAATGCATGAGCGTTTTACACTAAGTAAATAGAAAGGAGTAAGCCTAAATTAATCATTAGTTTAGGCTTAAAAGTCACCGGGAAGCAATATTAATAACTTTATTTACGCTATTGGGTCAATGTGGGATTCAAGGTGATGTGTTTAATCTGGAGGTAAAAGCTTCTGAACATATAATGATTTGTCTCCATCTGCTGGTAAAATACAATAATTATTACTTTTTGGTAATAATTATAAACTCAATTATTAGGTCAATTACGTGGGGCAACTACACATTTGTGTTGACAAAATCGACTAATAAATAAACGGGTATAAAATAACTGCTTGATTTTAAATTTCTTACAGTTTTGTTGAGGGGCACATTGTTAGTTATTCGATTTGACATTTGAAGGTGGAAACAGAAATGTTATGTAGACCAAAGTGAGGCAGTATTGGAAGAGATGTCTCTTGGAAATATCTGGAAACTGGAACTGAAACATAGACATGATCCCACACACTTATAACTGCTTCCATTATGAAAAAAAAAATGTTACGGTTTAGGACAAAGCTGGACTCAAACTTCAGATCCCAAGCAAGAGCAGATGAAAGATAAGATCAGATTTATTAACACAAAATTAATGTAATCCATGTGGGTAGGCTGCGTGTCATAGAGAGAAATGGGAACCATCCAAGCTAAAACAGACCCAGGCCAGCACAGGTTAACAGAAAGTTATAGGAGCAGAGTGTTTGGGTCACATGGGGCACAAAAAAATAAAATAAAAATGGAAAAGATAAAGAAAATTCACAAAACAGATAAAAAAAAAAAGAAAAAAGTTTTCAAAAGAAGACCTTAGTGCAGTACCACAGAGCAGGTTGAACAATCTGGCCCTTTTAAGAGGGAGTTGATGAGTCACAGGTGATCAATCAGCAGGTAATAAGCAGCAGGTGATAAGCAACGCTCATGAAGAAACCAGATTAGACACGCAGAGAAATCCCTACAAAACACAACACAAAGCTTCAAAATATAACAAAAAGCTTACTGGGTATTCGATTAAACCTTATTCTAAATTGCCTGAAATGCTGACTGCTGAAGAGAAACCATCCCCTATAGAGATGGTGGGCATTTTAATTCCAAAATTTACAAAGATCCATCATAAAATGGCAACCGACCATAGCAACTGCTGATAAAGTATCATTCTACTTATACTGTACTGTACATAGTATTGTTTTTTTTTCATTCTATTTTCTCAAACATATGCTTTTTTCAGTTTTTCTAGCACTACTGTTTTCATGTTACAGTGCAGAGCATTGGATAAGGAAGTCTATTCTAATCATAGTCCAGTTATTAAGAGGTGTCAGTGGTAGCTGTTAGGGGCATGCCCTATTGGCGTTAGACGGAGGGATTGAAATCCAGTGTTTAAAATTTGGGTAAATAAGTAACATAAGTCCAAAGATAGGGAAAACCACTTAAAACTAAAAACAAAACATGATTTAGAAAAAAAAAAACCCAGGAAAAACAAAAGGCATACGTTCAGGTAGCAAAGATTATGAAACAAAGTCTTTCAATACTCAGTGAAATTATTACACTGTGAACCTCCACAGGGCTTTACATGGACAAAAAGAAGTGCTGGTACTCTCATTCAAAGAGGACGGAACGTAAAATTCAAGTTTTTTTGGTATTTATGTTTTTGAACAGCTATTTCTGCTGTATTTGGCTGATATGATCTGGATCTGTGATTTGGCCCCAGTTGTCCTTCATCTTCTGCTCTTTTACTGTCTAAGCATTCACTGACCCCTGGCTCCTGCTCATCAGTTTGAAATTACAAAATATGATTCAAATCAAATTATTTAAAATCTATTAACTATTTGTTGGTTGTTTTTTTGGCCTGCTGCAGCCTTTCGACACACAAATAACATGACAACAACAAAGGTAATCACAAAGCATATCTCTTTGACATTGAATGTAAGCTTTTATTAATCTCCATTGTTTATGCGCTACAATAAAAATAGTTATCATGACATTAACCGCTGAGACTGCAGATGATGAGGAAAGGTGTCAGAGATGGCACCTTTATGAGTTTCAGTTTTCTTTGAGTAACATACACTTTGTCTTCTTTTTTTGTTCTAGTTTTTTTTTTTGACACTGTGCCACTTGGACGCATCTTTTACTAAACAGAGAGATCTAAATGTCTGATATTAAAAGTGTTTACCCTTGTGTGATCTTAACATTTAGTTTACTCCCCTTGTGCTACGGGTCATAAATTCTCAATCCCATCCATATTTTCCAGTATTCACCATTATTCAAGAAGCCTGCCAAATTGGTATTCTCTAGGAGGATTTTTTCCAATGGCTGGTGTAATGAATAAGAGAAAGATTGAAATGTCATGGACAAAGGCAGCTGAATACCTTGTTGGCTCTGGAGTCAACCTTATGATGTTTGGTGCTGCTGTCTGAATTTGATGAGGACCATGCAATTGGGTTGTTCTTTGAAAAAAAAAATTATCTGTCAACTTGAGGGATTTCTTATTCTTCTTCATCTGATGCCATCCTCCAGGTTGTAACCTTCCTCTTCAGACACATCTTCATCCCCTTGTTCCAGTTAGAATTCTAGGTTGGAAAAGTAGGTATTTTTTCTACAAATAAACATGGTAGTGGGTCACTTTTGACCCACAAGCAAACACAAGGCTTAAGCTAAGAGGATACGAGGAAACAAATATCTGTGTTTTATGCACGTCAGTGAAACACAGCGACAGCGAGGATAGGCAATCATGCTTTAGAAAAAAAAACTGTATGCAACCAATAGATGAACTTAAATCGTCGGAGGAAAGAAGCAGCCGTTTGCACTTAGTCAGACTAAGCCAGGACGCCAGATATACAGCTCTCACCTTTCTCCACATTGTGCATATATTTTGAGCAGTAATACTACCCCCAAACTACATCCGGTGCGCATGCCAGTACATGGGAGAAGTGCCGTTACTCTCAAGAGATATTTTTAGAATTATTTCACTTAAAGCACTGGAATCGCACCCAGTGAGGAGAACCACAAGATTAAAAAGAAAGGTGCGGAGAATCTAAGGAGCAGGGACAAGGAAGAGCACTCAACAGGCCAAAAAATAAGGAATAGGACAAATAAAAGGAACAGAAAGACTGCACCTTACAGTAGCTAAATAAGAATCAATCAAGTATGTTTTTAATGAAGTAATCTATATATCCGTATGATTTTTGAAAATGTATGGTTTAAGGAAAATAATAATAGGAATAGGGTAAAAATGTGTAGCAATTTTTACCATTGTACCAGACCATAGTTATGTTTTTTTTTTTTTTTTGTAATCTAATGTTACTGAAGCGTTTCCCACAAGACAGGTTACAATGTTAGACTTAATCCAGACCAGACCTCATCAGTTGGGGTTCAGTGGCCTCTGTTCCTCTGCTTTAGCTACTTTGTGGTTGGCTGTGTCATTATCCTCATGTAGGATTATTTCAAAGTGATTCCATGAATTTGGCTACTTGTATAGTTATTTGTTTAACATACCTTTTTAAGCAGCTATAAATTACTCTTTAAACAGCAGAAGGATGTAACTCCTATAGTTTGCACAATCCACAGCCGTCAAAAACTACCGGTAGTTACATCCAGCAACACTGGTCACCTGATGGAAGATGAATCTAGCTTTTCCACAAATGGAGGTTACAATCCTTTAGAACTCAAAAAAAGGCTCTTAAAATGTATTATGAGTTAATATAATCTCTTGTGGAAAGCTTGTTGCTATCCTTTATATAGACATATATTTGCAAAATTGAAAGATTATTACAGATTGTGCCAGCTTACGTTACCCAGACTGTGTCAACTTAAAAGTAAAATGTTGGATAGTTGTGATTATTTCTGCCGACCATACTCCATAATTGTAGATAAAATAGAACTGTATTTTCATTAAAGAATCATAAATAGCAACGCAAATTGCCAACTAACTTTAAATCTACTGCATCAGCAAGACCACCCTTATAATGCGATGCAATTTAAGCTTTATTTAATGCTGGTGTAGGGTTTAATGGCGCTTGACTTCCCCAAAATAACTCCCCCCGTAGCTCCCTTCAGGTTTTGAGGGCATTCTCAGATAAAGCTCAGAGGGCTTGCTCTCTCTTTATTTTTAGAGGCTCTATCAGCATCATTTGGATGTGGCTGTGGATTGACAGGACAAGTGTGTGTTGCCTCCTAGATGAAGGAAAGGGGCTCTGGATCACACACCACCCCCCTGCACCAGGCCTGGCATTCCACTAACAGAGTGACCGAGGCGTATCTGGCTTCCTCCCGCCCCTTGTTCCATCCCGCACATGCTTGAGGCCTGAGGGTGAGTGCCTGCACTGTCCTCTAAGCTCTCACAGAAGCTCTGCAGGCAGCATAGGCCACGGAACACCCCACGATGGGACAAAACTATTGAAAGAAGTTCAGAGCTATTGAAAAGTCACAGAAATAACGCAAAAAATGGTTGCCGAAGAGGTAGTGGTGACCCTTTCAGGAGGTGGGCCGTGGGGTTTCCGCTTACAAGGGGGAGTTGAGCACCAGAAACCTCTTCAAGTAGCAAAGGTAACAGATCATGTTTTTAGTCAAGATATGTTTGCCTTCAGTGAAGCTGACTAAAACATTTAGACCAATCGTTTATGGGTGATGAAATTTGTGCATGTGTCAAAGATAAAAGGAGGTTTATTATGTTACGAGAAATGTCAGTAAGCATGTTTTAGACAAGTTCCTATTTTATACAGTAGCTCCTAAAATGTCACCCCTGACTTTAAATGTTCATTGAAACAAATTTATAATATATTTGTATAGTTATAAACCTACTTTGTAACTGAACTTAATTTTCATCGTTGCATCAATGGAAATCTGAAGAAGCTTCAGTCTGTAATGCAACTTTTGATATAATATATATTAACAATTAAGCACTTATGGGAAAAAACTTTTTATAAGGCAGGATTGCTAACATCCCATTGGTGGGACAACGACAGTCAGGGGGCCCAGTGTAATGGTCTTGTGTAAGTTGCAATGCTTACGCAAAATTCTGATGGACTGTTTCAATAATTAATAATATATTAAAATGATATCCCACCTATTTTTAGAAAATGTTATTTAAATAGAAAACATTTGTATTCAGTCGGCCTTTTAGCCATTAAATGTACTGTTTTGTTTAGTTGTCTGAATGGTTTGGTTATTTTCATGCATTGATTAATTCTTATGCACTCACTTCTGAAGTTTAACTTATTTTAAAATTTCTTTTATTAACAAGTAACTGACAGTGCTTACCATATATATTTTAATTTATTTTATCGTAATTTATTAAAGGATGAGGTCATTGAAATTAAAGTGTGGGAAAATGCATTATCGCCTTTCAGTTTCATTATACAGACAACAAATTGGTGCCTTAAGTGCCATCCAGTGGTGAAAATAAGGGATAACCCTTGGAAGTACAAGACCTGTAATTTTTGCAGAAAAACAAAATTACAATTTACCTTTCAGTTTTTTTTTTTACAATTTTAGGTTTGTTGTGGATTTATTGTGTTGTGTAATGAAAGAAGTTTTCTAAAAAAAAGAAGATGGGGTTGTACTAAAAAATTATCTCAAGCATTGCCACAAAAAAACTATTTTAAAGGTAATTTATTAGAGCAAATTGTAAAGTGTTAAAAAAATGCTTAAAATGCCAAAAGAAGATTTGCAAAAAGAGAAGAATTAATTTAGATTTGGGTTGAAGGAGAATGGATCTTGTTGGGCAGCCCATCTTTGCAGAGCACTGGGCCACAAATGAGGGTTTGTTGAGATAATTTCTGTATAGAAATAACATAGATAAAAATTCATTAAATCAGCAAATGTTTTTCTGAATTCAGAAAATCTGGCTCTGAATTGGATTTTAAACATAACTATATGATTCCAGTATAGCGGACTGATCTAGAAATTGAACTGAGTGTTCAGAAATGTCACATGGTGTATTTTAAATACAATACTAAGTACTGTATAAATAAAACAAATGTAAATAAGATAAGGAAATAATATGCAGATATAACTGACCATGTTAAAAAAAATTTATAATTATTCTTTATAAAGTAGCTTTGTTTTTAACACAATATAAACCAATTTTCTTATACATTTGCAAAGATACAAAACAGACACCATGTGGTATCATGTGCTGTGTGATAAGTTTGTTCTACAAGTGTCTATCAAGAATGTTCATAATGCTGATAAGGTACAAGTGTCACAGTTTCAGGTCACATGGCTCATTTAATCTGAAGTGGTGACGTTGATACATTTTTAAGCAAACTTTCGATAACATTTTCATTCAATCACATATTAAATTTTAGAGCAAATTTCAAATTTAATAAAAGGATATTCCCATTTTGACTTCAGACAAGTGAATGCTTGTTTTATCTGCTGATAAATATACCCAGAGTTCGTGCCATCTATGGTCTGCGAGCATTCCCGCTCCGCTGATAAACCTGCTGGGCTTCACAGAGCATCTCTTCACTCATATCTAATTGACAGACTACTTTCAGCTTCCTCAAAATCCAGATCTTTCAGAGAAGCATTCCCACATAGTCCTGAATAAATGAGGATGTTAACTCGGGAGTCGGGTGGTGTGGGATTACAGCCAATATCTATACTTATCAGTCTAGTGAGCTCCATTTGTGAAGTGACAACTGTGCACAATGCTTTCCCCCTGATGTGAGGGCTATTTAGGATTGGTGAGCTGTGCTACAGACAGTCTAGTCAACTCTTTCCGTGTTCAGAGGGAAGAGACATCAGACGTATCCGTTTATTCAGAGAAATGGGGAAAGATATTTATCTCTGTCTAGGAGTACAGGGATTTCCCTCCATGTACTCTCTGAACTTTTTCTGTGACCATCTTAACTTGCTATTCTGATCTCTCCATATCTCTTATTTAATCCATCCATCTACACTGACCGAAATACTTTTCAAAGGACTGCTTCCCGACACGCTCACTATTCCACTTTGTTAGTCTTTGAAAAACAAGCACGTACTAATGCTAAAGTAGAATCTCTTGAGGATCAATGACACATGTTCTTTTTTACTATAGTGGAGAACTTTATTTAGGTTATGTGAAAACACATGGTGAATTCACGGGATGCCCTAGTGCAGTCTGCCAACAGGGCACAGCTGTCCTTGGACCAGCTGCACATTTTGTTCCCCCTGCTTACATTCTCAGACCATTTAAAAAGGTGTAGGGGACTAACTCACTTCTATTCTCTTCTCATTGTAGTTTAATAGCGATGACGGAACAGCACATTTGTATTGTACATGTGGTTAAAATCAAGATTTATAGTCTTCTGCAATTATTTGTGCCTATGACGTTAATGCTTAAGAATTGATTTCTAGCAGTTCTGAGCAGTTATACCCTTTCAAGTTTTATCCAAGAGGAACATTCATGCTTTAGCGTTTAAATGTTGACAATAAAGAGCTCTCACAAGAAAAGAGGAACTTAAGAAGACTTAATTTTGGCATCTAAAGGGAGATTCAGAAGACTGCCAAGAACTTGGGGAGATGGTACTTGAAATTGACAACCCAAACTCCATCCAGGTTTATCTTTGAATTTACTGGGAACCACACAAATTCTGCATGTCCGAAAGGAGTAAACAGTGTTTCCGAGCCATTTAAAGGGCCAGACTACAACACAAGGCGTTTTTAACATAGCTGGGAAAAATTGTATACTTTTGATGAGACCAATTAATACATTTCACACTTTCTATGAATACCTTAAATAACCGTATAATAACATATAACATAAAAACTGACCTGGAAATGTTTCACGCTAAACAAACCAAATTGTTGTTTTTTTTTTTTTGTTTTTTTTTGTTTTTACAAAGAATTAAATACAACCACTGTTGCATACATTTTTAGATATTTGAAAAGGAAATTCTAATTTGCAATAATCTGAAGAATTTTATTGGGCAGGACAAACTACTATGCACAATTTAACATTATGATGTTTATATATATATATATATATATATA
>SRMA01027470.1:0-25152 GCA_007224835.1 Danionella cerebrum | reverse complement strand
TCAGATGACATACCTGTGGAGGTGTGGAAGTTTCTAGGAGAGACAGCAGTGGAGTTCCTGTCTAGGTTATTCAACAGGATTTTAGGGAGTGAGAAGATGCCTGAGGAATGGAGGAGAAGTGTCCTAGTACCAATCTTTAAGAACAGGGGTGATGTGCAGAGTTGTAACAACTACAGAGGCATAAAGTTGATGAGCCACACAATGAAACTTTGGGAAAGAGTAGTGGAAGCTAGGTTAAGAAGGGAAGTGGATATTTGTGAACAGCAGTATGGCTCCATGCCCAGGAAGAGCACTACTGATGCAATTTTTGCTCTGAGATTGTTAATGGAGAATTACAGAGATGGTCAGAAAGAGCTTCACTGCGTCTTTGTGGATTTAGAAAAAGCGTATGGCAGGGTGCCGAGAGAGGAGCTATGGTCCTGTATGAGGAGGTCAGGAGTGGCAGAGAAGTACGTCAGAGTAGTTCAGGATATGTATGAGAGAAGTAAGACAGCAGTGAGATGTGCTGTAGGTCAGACAAAGGAGTTCAAGGTGGAGGTGGGGCTACATCAAGGATCAGCTTTGAGTCCCTTCTTATTTGCTATGGTGATGGACAGGTTGACAGATGAGGTCAGGCAGGAATCTCCGTGGACAATGTTTGCAGATGACATTGTGATCTGTAGTGAGAGCAGAGAGCAGGTGGAGGAAAACCTGGGAAGTTGGAGGTCAGCTCTAGAAAGAAGAGGAATGAAAGTCAGTCGCAGCAAGACAGAATACATGTGTTTGAGCGAGAGGGAGGGAAATAGAACAGTGAGGTTACAGGGGGCTGAGGTCAAGAAGGTGCAGGAGGTTAGGTATTTGGGGTCAACAGTCCAGTGCGACGGGGAGTGTGGAAAAGAGGTGAAGAGACGAGTGCAGGCAGGTTGGAGTGGATGGAGAAAAGTGTCAGGGGTGTTGTGTGACAGAAGAGTGTCAACAAGAATCAAAGGAAAGGTGTACAGAACAGTAGTGAGACCAGCTATGATGTATGGGTTGGAGACTGTGGCGGTGAGGAAGAGACAAGAGGCAGAGCTGGAAGTAGCAGAGATGAGGATGTTGAGGTTCAGTTTAGGAGTGACGAGGATGGACAAGATTAGGAACGAGCACATCAGAGGGACAGCTCAGGTTGGTTGTTTGGGAGACAAAGTCAGAGAGGCCAGGTTGAGATGGTTTGGACATGTGCAGAGGAGGGAGAGTGGTTATATTGGTAGAAGGATGGTGGAGATGGAGATGCCAGGCAAGAGGTCAAGAGGAAGACCAAAGACAATATATATGGATGTGCTGAAAGAGGACATGAAGGTAGTTGGTGCAAGAGTAGAGGATACTGAGGACAGAGTTAGGTGGAAAAGGATGATTCGCTGTGGCGACCCCTAAACTGGGAACAGCCGAAAGTAAAAGAAGAAGATGGATTACCTGAAGAACTGGTTTCGGACAATGGGCCGCAATTCACATCCAGTGAATTTAAACAGTTCTTAAAGGGCAATGGTATCAAACAAACATTAGTTCAAGCTTCCAATGGAGCAGCTGAGAGGTCCGTACAGACGGTCAAATCAGCACTGATGAAGCAAGTGTTGGCAGATGAGGGGTCTGTTACATTACAGCATAGGCTGGCAAATTTCTTACTGATGTATAGAAGCACACCACACACAGTAACAGGTGTTTCCCCAGCTGAGTTGTTTCTTAAACGTCGAATTATTCAGGTTAGAAAGACTCCTGTGGAACCAACCGAACCTGTGACTTTACCAAATGCTATACAACAACCTGGACGACACTATCCAGATCGTGTGCGAGTTCCACCAAAAAGACTTGATTTTTAAAGAGCATATTGGTTCTAAATTGTTTATATGTGGATGCTAACTGTTTCTGAGAAGAAGAAAAAAAATTGGAAATGGAAAAAAATGCTGAGACAACACAGTTGTTATATGCAAAAATATATTTTTATGTTATGCAAAGGGAATATTTTTGTTTACATTACTTATAGGAAGTGCAATATTTTAAGTTTGGAGGTTAAAGTTTTAGGGGGAGGAGTGTAGTGTATTGAGAATATATTATGGGAGTGCTCTGCCCTCTTGTGGTTGTGCTGTGCTACTGTATCCACCGGGATTCCGGTAATGTTCTGACTAAGGAAGTAAAGCTGGTTCTGCACATGGTCCGTCTGGTTATTAAATATCTATAAATATATTACACAGTAATTTATCAAAAGTGACCAAGAGATCAGAGAGAAATTGAACAAAAAAACGTTACTCAAACCTGGCCCCCTCTCTCTCTCTCTCTCTCTTTCTCTTTCTTTCTCTGCGGTTTTTGGAACCTCTGAAAAGAAAAAACACAAATACACAGCACGAATCTGTTGAAGTGGATAAGCGTCCAGTTAACCACGAGCTTCAAATAAAAGACAAAAGCATTTCTTAGGCAAGTAAAACCAGACACATCAAGTCTAAACAAACGCCTATCAGTCAGGCGTGACGAGAATGACGAGCGTGACGACGCAACCAATAGAGTTGAACGTCATTTGCATAGGCCCCTGTTTGAGCAAACCTTGAATCTACTCCGCCGAGACGAGGAACCAAATGACCTGAGAGCTTAAGCCCACCGAGAATCACACGCTGCTCGCGAACAGAGTGTTGGGGGAGACCCTGAACATTTCCGGTCACCGTCAACTTAAATGCACTGCATAATAGGCCATTTATAATAAGCGCACGACGTCACTATTGAATGACAAGCGCGCCACGTCGCCATTTTAAGACAAGCGCTCCACGTCACCATTGGCTGAGAGCGGGGCGGCAGCTCACTGATGTGTCTGAAGTCTGTGTGGATTTGCGGTGAGGGGAAGAGGATGCGCACTTTTTTTTTTTCTTTCACACGGCTTCATATTGTTAAATAAAATAAATGTATAAAATAAAAATGTATTTAAAATAAAGAAATAAACAGCATTAGAACAACAACAATAGCAAATAATAATATGAATATCAACAATACAATTACTTAAAATCGAATTTCACAAACTGTTGTATTTATGCACTTCCAAAACGAGTGATCAAACGAATCGGGATCATCAGAGTAAAAACAGTATTTCGTGTCAGTATAATTGTTATGTCTTTTCAAAGAACACTTGTCTAATTATAAAATATCTATGGTTTTAACCATAGACTTTAAAACCCAATCACAGGGTATGGGAGTTTCAAAATCCATCACCGCGCATGCGCGTAGGAACATTGATTACGTCCTCAATACTATTGAGTACGTCATCGCGCATGTGTGTTTCGATATTCATTACCGCGCATGCCTTAGAACATTTGTTAGGTGCTCAATGCCATTGAGTACGTAACCAATGCGAGGGCACTTTACATTTTGATCATGATGAGTCGGGGTGGGACTCGTCATCAGCATCACGCCGGTGTAGCTGTGTCAGCGACGGGCTTTTGGGTGACAGAGGCTTGTCCGTTGTTTTTTTTGGTTTTTTCTCCATCTCATTTTTCTCGCGTGAATACATTGCAGATGATTTGTTGCGAGTGGCACGCCGGGTATCGCTGTTCCTCTTTTAGTGTGAAGGTTGCTGGTTCGAGGCCAGCCGGGGCTCTTCCAAAAGGAACTTGCTCATTCTCGTGAGCTGGTTTTCTCCGGTTTACTCCACTGGAGCAAAAACATGCGTCGAGATCATTGAATTTGCTCAATTTAGGGCGTACCCCGCAATCTTCCCAAACGGCGCTGGAAACGTGCACCGGCACCATAAGCCTTTCAATCTGAAAAGGGAAGATGGATTTGGGAAACGCGAGAGCTGCTTCCTGGGTACCGATTGATGCAAAGGGCCACCGCTTTGACACCTCGTATGAGCGGATTACGATGGAAGGATACTCTTCTCTGCAAAGACACAGATCGCGTTCATTAATTTTCACAACTAATACAGACAATGAACGAACGAGGTAGTAAACGGGTAAACATTTATGGGCAACACTTTAGTTTTCCTCTTAGTGCGACTGATTTCTTGTTAAATTGAAAAATATATAAGAAATGTTCAAAACACTTCAAAATGATCACTTCTACGACGGTCCCGAGAAAATCAGAATATCCAATGTACGAATCATAGATGAAACACGTACAAAAAGTGAGCTAAGATTGTTTTGGTTTCTTTATTTTTTTACATTTTTAACATTTTACCATAAACAATTTGTACTATTTACAAACGCATCGAACAAAACGTGTGCTGGACACCAAATCTGCTCTCTTTCCGTTATTGGGCAGCCTGGCATCGCGTGCACTTTACCCGTATGTTGGTCTCTGAGTGAGTCTTGAGGGTGGCTTTCGGAGTGCGGTCGGCTCTCATAAACACACGCACATCTCTCGCTGACGTTGGCTGTGTGTTTCTGGCATTGTCCTGCTGACTGCGACGAGCAGAAGAAATCAACTCGTCAAAACGGACAACGCCACCGCCGGAATTTCACCAGGAGAATCTAAGGGAACAAGTAAAAGCAGACTCTGTTTAAAAGACAGTGCATGTCAAAGGCAGAACACCAACGCAATTTATTGGCCTTCACGAATTCACACAGACACCTCATCGCAGTCGCGGCGTGGAGAGAACCCTGTGCTTTTACTGACTCTGTAAAGCATTTCTACTAGGGAGAGAGAGAGAGAGAGAGAGAGAGAGAGAGAGAGAATTCACTGTCACAGCCTTCGTTTCTGCTGCTTTCTGAAAAAGAAACCTACACTTCACTCATTAGCATCTGTGGCCACGGAACTACAGGAAACCCACGGAAGTATGTGCAAGCTCCGCCTCAAGAACCCGCCCGCTAGCCTCGAACTAGTGACCTTTGGATGAAAAGCCGCAGTGCTAGCGCTTGTGAAATATGTCGACTGTATCGAGTAGCGAATATGCGTCGAATTTTGCCACTGTAGTTTTAAATACATTTTATAACAGTTTATTATTATTATTTTATGTAGTTATAAGTACATTTTAAGAAACCTTTTTTAAATTTGGTTTCTTGATGAGAGGCTTGATAACTGCTAACCTGAAAGGTTTAGGGACATGACCGAGGGATAGCGAGGATTTAATGATATTAAGAATAGGCTCTCCAGCTGCAGGTAACTCGTCTTTTAGCAGTTCGGTGGGAATAGGATCTAACACACATGTTGTGGATTTGGTTTTATTTATAAGGCCGTACAGCTCTTCCTGTCCTATACCTGTAAAACACTGTAATTGTAACTGAGTAATTTCAGGTGAGACTGGAACACAGGATGCTGTCAGAGGTTGGACGCCAGAAATTGTGTTTCTTATATTTTCAATTCTTTCAGTGAAGAAATTCATAAAGTCTTCACTACTAAACGGAGATGGAATACTCTTTACAGATAACGGATTTGTTGTTAGTGTAGCCACTGTGTTAAAAAGGAACCTGCGATTGTTCTGATTGTTTTCTATCAGTTTGCTCAGGTGCTGAACCCTCGAAGCCTTTAGTGCCTGTCTGTAACTGAGCATACTGTCTCTGTATGCAAGTCTAAAAACCGCTCATTTATTTTTTTCTCCATTTCCTCTATAGAGTACGGGTTTCTCTCTTGAGGGCACGAGTATGGCTATTATACCACGGTGCAGGTATTATTTCTCTAACCTTTTTTAACCTGATGTCTAATGTGCTAGCGAGGGAGGTGCCTATCATGTTAGTTAATTCGTCTTGATCGCTCGGATTCCGGGGATAGTGGTTAGACAAATAGACAGATTGGGCAGGTTACTTATGAATCTGTCCTTAGTTGATGGAACAATAGTCCTACCGAGTCTATAACGTGGTGACACGCGAATAATCTGCTCTACTGGTAATGTGAACATGACGAGATAATGGTCTGTAAAATCATCAGACTGAGGTATAATGTTCATATCACTGACGTCTAATCCGTGGGATATTATTAAATCTAATGTGTGATTAAGACGATGAGGTGGTCTGGAAATGTTTCGTTGAACCCCACATGAATTTAGTAGGTCTATAAATGACAGTCCAAGGGCATCACCTGGTTCATCTACATGAATATTAAAATCTCCCACAAGCAGTAATTTATCTAAAGTGACCAAGAGATCGGAGAGAAATTGAGCAAAAACCGTTACTCACCCCTGGCCTTCTCTCTCTCTCTCTTTCTCTCTCTCTGCGGTTTTTGGAGCGCGTGCGCCCTCAGGTGGCGAACCCCTGAAAAGAAAAAAAAACACAAATACACACCATGAATCTTTTGATGTTGTTAAGCGTCGAGTTAACCACGAGCTTCAAATAAAAGACAAAAGCATTTCTTAGGCTAGTCAAACATGGACACATCAAATCTAAACAAACGTTTAACAGTCTGGCGTGACGAGCGTGACGACGCGACCTATAGGATTGAACTCATTTGCATAGGTCGCTGTTTGAGACAAACCTTTAATCCACTCCGTCGAGACAAGTTAACAAATGACCCGAGAGCTGCCGTCGACCGAGAACTGCACGCTGCTCGCTAACAGAGTGTTGGGGAAGACCGTGAAAAATTCTGGTCACCGTCAACCGAAACGCTCTGCGTATTGGACCACATATATAAGACTCACGACGTCTCAGCTGTTTGGGAGCGGGAAACTGCTCACGATGTGTTTGAAGTCTAGGTGGATTGTGGTGAGGGAGGAGGAAGGGACCCTGCCTTTTTTTTTTTCTCCTTCCTTCCGCACGGCTTCATATTTGACAGCGTTAAATAAAATAAAAACGTATTTAAAATAAAGAGATAAACAGCATTAGAACAACAACAACCACCACTATAATAATAATTCACTCATTCATTGTTTTTTAAACACCCTTCCAGCTCCTAGAGCATGGCTGCAGATTAAAGGCTGGAACATTTTGGAGTGGCCATCGCAGTCACCAGACTTAAATCCGATTGAGAACCTCTGGAGGGACTTAAAGAAAGCAGTTGCAGCGCGCAAGCCTAAGAATGTGACTGAACTGGAGGCTTTTGCCCATGAAGAATGGGCGAAGATACATGTAGATCTCTGCAAGACACTTGTGTCAAGCTATGCTTCACGCTTAAAAGCTGTTATAACTGGACAGGGTTGTTGTACTAAGTACTAAGATTGAATGTCACTTGGGGGTGGAATAAAACTGATAATGATGTGAGCACAGAAAAGACATTTGTAGTTATTTCATTATAAAAGTTATGTTATATTTGTCTGATTTACAAGTGCCTCTTTGATTTAATTGTAAACAAGATGACTGAAATAATCAAAATCAATGTCAAACTTGCCAAAACACTCAATTTCAGTGGGGGTAGAATAATTCTGAACACAACTGTAAATATCAGAATGCACCAACAATGGTTTTTCCATTACTCATTCTCAACTCAACTTTATTTATAGAGCACTTTAAAATCAACCCAGTTGGCCAAAGTGCTGTCCACAAATACAAAAGCATATAAAACACATGAAGATAAAAACAATAAAAACATAGTAAAGACATAACACAGTAAAAGTCAACATCTCAGACTGAGTTAAAAGCCAGGGAGAGAAAGTTTGTTTTCAAAGAGGATTTAAAAGCTACAAGAGAGTCAGCCTGCCTAATGTGCAGGGGCAGACTGTTCCAGAGTCTGGGGGCAGCAACTGCAAAAGCACAATCACCTCTAGATTTCCTCTTTGTTTGTGGGACTCTTAAAAGAGACTGATCTGCCGACCTTAGAGGGTGGGAGGGAATGTATGGCTGAAGCAGGTCGGACAAATACTGTGGGGCGAGGCCATTAAGACATTTAAAAACAAATAAAAGAATTTTAAAATCAATCCCAAAATGCACCGGTAGCCAATGCATAGAAGCTAAAATGGAGTGATGTGCTCAAATTTTTTGGTACCTGTTAAAAGTCGGGCTGCAGCATTTTGAATTAATTGCAGACGAGACAGCAGTTTCTGGCTGAGCCCAACATAAAGTGCATTATAGTAATCAAGTCTACATGAGATAAAAGCATGGATTAAAATCTCAAAACGATGTCTTGATAAAAATGGCTTGACTTTGGCTAGTTGTCGTAAATGATAAAAACTGGACTTGACAATTGATTTGATCTGCACATCGAATTTCAGATCACTGTCCATTTTACCCCCAGATTTCGTCCTTGTTCAACAATAAAGTCATCTCAACTAAACACCAATACATATTTAAATGCATGAACCCACATTGATAACCCTTTTCTCTTCCATGATTAGAAAACTTCCCATATCTACACAATCTTAATTCACCACAAACCAACTGTCAATTCAAACCACACATTATCTACAACAATTTCATCAAAGTTATAACTAAAAAAATCTCTTTTTACAAAAATGACATTAAAACCCTGGTGTACAAATTATGTGCCATATAGAACCCATTAAAACCGTCTTAATAAATTAGCAACTCACATCAAACACAAGGCAACACTATACGGAGCATACAAAGTGGATCCAATAGTTACAAACGCAATTCATTCATTCAACAGTATAACATGTTACGATTTTCATTCTGACTGATTTATCCATTCACAACTTCACTTTAACGATAAAGGTAGGCATAGGTAATCATTGTAACTCACCTAATAGAAAGGAGTAAACAGAGTCGTGTTGGCATCACTCGTGGATCGGCGTGAGTCTTTGTTCTAGTGATGTGTCGTTCAAGAACGATTCGTTCTTTTTGAACAAATCTTTAATGTGACTCCGTATGAACGAGTCGTGTTGGAGAGGGATTCGTTCATTGGCGCATGCGCATCATTCTTGTGGTTTTCCGAGCGTAACCCGTTCATCATCAATGACAGAAGACCGAAAAGACCCGAATGACTCGAAAGATGAACTAATCTTTTCTGTTTCCGGCTCATGGCCGCTCCGTAATGTTAACCAATGCAGCATGAGCCGGAAAGAGAAAAGACCGAAAGGACCCGGAGGACTCGCAAAAAGAACGAATCTTTTCGGGTTCCGGCTCATGGCCACTCCGTAATGTTAACCAATGCAGCATGAGCCGGAAAGAGAAAAGACCGAAAGGACCCGGAGGACTCGCAAAAAGAACGAATCTTTTCGGGTTCCGGCTCATGGCCACTCCGTAATGTTAACCAATGCATCATGAGCCGGAAAGAGAAAAGACCGAAAGGACCCGGACTCGCTAAAAGAACGAATCTTTTCGGGTTCCGGCTCATGGCCACTCCGTAATGTTAACCAATGCATCATGAGCCGGAAAGAGAAAAGACCGAAAGGACCCGGACTCGCAAAAAGAACGAATCTTTTCGGATCCCGGCACTGTAGCGGTCACGTGACAAAGAAGTCCGGACTGAGTGCTCGGACTGCACACGTTAACATCAGAGTGAAGTAATTTTGTGTCGAACAAAAGAGATTTAAATCTAAAGAAGACAGATCAGAGTTTGGGTAAACCAGACTAAAAGACCCAGGTAGGCTTTAGTAATATATTTATATTCATTTTAAATTTAGCATTATAGTTTTGTCTTATTTGTAGTGTGATTCGCGTTTGTGTATAAAACGCTAGTAGATGTGGAAGTACACACAACATTTATTGATATTTTAGTAAAATGAACGAAATGACTCGAAAAAAGATCCGTTCATTTTACTGAACGAGACTCAAAGAACCGAATCCGTAAAATGATCCGAACTTCCCATCACTACTTTCTTCCTTGCTGGTCACCTTAAATCACGGTAACCACCTAAAGCACGCTAGCTCCCTCTAGTGTTTACGTGTTAGTGTTATGGTTGAACTGGGCTGGGCGTTGATCTGCTCGCTCAGATTTATCAGTTATTTAGTGACATATTTGCTACAGCACTCAACTTTCAAATGGTCGCCAAACATAGGTTATATAAGCTTTAACATGTTCAATTCTTTTTAGATTCTATTCTGCGCTCAAATTTACCTTTTTTTTTATAGTGAGGAAGATGAACCCAGGAAGGCCTTGGCGTCATGAGTAGCGCTTGATATGCTCCTTCCCGCTGAGGTTCACTCCAATTTTTTTCTCTTAATCACCCTGATCAGCACCCGGTCTCCTGGTTTCAGGTTCAGCAATGGGTCTCAGTCAGGTGTTCCTGGGAAGAGTTTAGCAGAAAATACCTCTCGTACAATTAGCAATATGGTCATATAATCAGCATTTTCACTCTTTCATCAGTAAAGGGTTTTCATTTAGGTTTAAATTCATCATTTCAAGAACATGTCTTAGATTACTAAACAATATTTAATGTCTTTACATTCATTTAGTTCAATAAAGTTCATATAAATGTTTTCAAATGGATATTTAGATTTTGGAAACATACTTTTTCCCCTTAGATTTCCCTGTGGATTATTTTTGCACAAGTAAGATATTAATTACAAAACTTCTTTTTGCATAACTTGTAAAATCACATTTTATAAAAACTTTACTTATTATACCAACCCCTGTTGAGACATTGCTATGCCTATGACTCAATAAAGCTCAATATCTGTAAAGGGTTTTTTTTTTTTTTGTAATATAATTTAAGTTCAGGTTGCAAGTAAATGTTTTCAGAATCACATTTTTTTTTATCTCAAAAAATGCCTCTTCTACTTTTTATGTCCATCTCAAGTCAAGTCAAGTCAAGTCAAGTCAAGAAGCTTTTTATTGTCATTTCAACCATATAAGCTGATGCAGTAGTCCGCTGGAGTCGGATGCAGTCCAATTTATTGTCCAGGGAGCAGACATTGGAGAGAAAAATGGACGGGAGAGCGGGCCGGCTAGGGTTAGCTTCTAGCCTAGCACGGACGCCCGCCCGCTTGCCGCGCTTCCGCTTCCTCGAGCACCGCTTTCGACGTCCTATCTCCCGGTCACCGCCGTGGACTGGGGGCCTGGTCTTTGTAGCCGGGGTCGCAGCAAAGTCACAAAGACTGTTGCTAAATAGACCATTATAATCATGTGGAAATGATGACCCGAAGAAATTACATAGGTGTAAAGTTTTTTTTTATTTCATGGATCCATAAAGAAGTCAACTAAGTACTTTTTTTCCTCCTTTAACAAACTTTTTTAATTAAAAACACAGTTTTGAGTATCCATCCTCGCCTCGAACTTGTATAATATACAAAGGATTCTCAGTCGGAAACCCACAACTGCAAATAAGAAACAGAAAAAATATTTTTAATATAAAAAGAACAAACTACAGACCAACTCACTTTAATCAACTCTCGGTATGCTTAATGAAAAAAAAAAACCTCGCAAAAAACGTCCCCGAAAACTTCCGTCAACCGTGACGTCATGCGCGTTCACGCAGAGAGGGGAGTCAGAATCTGCCGCCGAGTCGAAAAATGGCACAACACCGCCATCAACAGGATGGTTCTCAGTGGTTTTGAAGTTTTGTTCATAAATTAGATTGGGAAAGGAGTGACTGGTAAAGAATAGTTTGAAATCTAGCTCACGGTAAACGCTGAGAAAATCTCTGAAAGGAATGAGAACTAATAGAACTGAGCAGACACAGTTATTAATGCATTTGATAAATCATACATTTAGTATCTACAAAAACATGGAGTCATGAAATCACATTTCATCATTTCATCAACAGAAATCATGCGCTACACTTCCAAAGTTTAGTTGGATCCATAGTTCTCAAGAACCGGGAAACGAGCAAATATTCCGTCAAAAAGTGCCAAGTCCAAATACAGATCATGTGATGCCAGCGCATCATTTTGAGCAGTTTATTGTGTTAAAAGGCATCTTAGAGAGAGAATAAAATCATCTGAAATCATGCGCTACACTTCCGAAGTGTAGATTGATCCATAGTTCTCAAGAACCCGAAAAAGAGCAAATATTCCGTCAAACAGTGCCATGTCAAAATACAGATCATGTGATGCCAGCGCATCATTTTGAGCAGTTTTATTGTGTTAAAAGGCATCTCAGAAAGAGAACAACATAATCTGAAATCATGCGCTACACTTCCGAAGTGTAGATTGATCCATAGTTCTCAAGAACCGGAAAAAGAGCAAATATTCCGTCAAAAAGTGCCATGTCAAAATACAGATCATGATGCCAGCGCATCATTTTGAGCAGTTTTATTGTGTTAAAAGGCATCTCAGAAAGAGAATAAAATAATCTGAAATCAGTCGCTACACTTCCGAAGTGTAGATTGATCCATAGTTCTCAAGAACCGAAAAAGAGCAAATATTCCGTCAAAAAGTGCCATGTCAAAATACAGATCATGTGATGCCAGCGCATCATTTTGAGCAGTTTACTGTGTTAAAAGGCATCTCAGAAAGAGAATAAAATAATCTGAAATCATGCGCTACACTTCCGAAGCGTAGATTGATCCATAGTCCTCAAGAACCGGAAAAAGAGCAAATATTCCGTCAAAAAGTGCCATGTCAAAATACAGATCATGTGATGCCAGCCATCATTTTGAGCAGTTTTATTGTGTTAAAAGGCATCTCAGAAAGAGAATAAAATAATCTGAAATCAAGCGCTACACCTCCGAAGTGTAGATTGATCCATAGTTCTCAAGAACCGGAAAAAGAGCAAATATTCCGTCAAAAAGTGCCATGTCAAAATACAGATCATGTGATGCCAGCGATCATTTTGAGCAGTTTTATTGTGTTAAAAGGCATCTCAGAAAGAGAATAAAATAATCTGAAATCATGCCCTACACTTCCGAAGCGTAGATTGATCCATAGTTCTCAAGAACCGGAAAAAGAGCAAATATTCCGTCAAAAAGTGCCATGTCAAAATACAGATCATGGGATGCCAGCGCATCATTTTGAGCAGTTTTATTGTGTTAAAAGGCATCTCAGAAAAGAGAATAAAATAATCTGAAATCATGCGCTACACTTCCGAAGTGTAGATTGATCCATAGTTCTCAAGAACCGGAAAAAGAGCAAATATTCCGTCAAAAAGTGCCATGTCAAATACAGATCATGTGATGCCAGCGCATCATTTTGAGCAGTTTTATTGTGTTAAAAGGCATCTCTGAAAGAGAATAAAATAATCTGAAATCATGCGCTACACTTCCGAAGTGTAGATTGATCCAGTTCTCAAGAACCGGAAAAAGAGCAAATATTCCGTCAAAAAGTGCCATGTCAAAATACAGATCATGTGATGCCAGCGCATCATTTTGAGCAGTTTTATTGTGTTTAAAGGTATCTCAGAAAGAGAATAAAATAATCTGAAATCATGCGCTACACTTCCGAAGTGTAGATTGATCCATAGTTCTCAAGAACCGGAAAAAGAGCAAATATTCCGCCAAAAGTGCCATGTCAAAATACAGATCATGTGATGCCAGCGCATCATTTTGAGCAGTTTTATTGTGTTAAAAGGCATCTCAGAAAGAGAATAAATAATCTGAAATCATGCGCTACACTTCCGAAGTGTAGATTGATCCATAGTTCTCAAGAACCGGAAAAAGAGCAAATATTCCGTTAAAAAGTGCCATGTCCAAATATAGATCATGTGATGCCAGCGCATCATTTTGAGCAGTTTTATTGTGTTAAAAGGCATCTCAGAAAGAGAATAAAATCATCTGAAATCATGCGCTACACTATAGATGTTCAGTTTGATCCATAGTTCTCAAGAACCGGAAAAAGAGCAAATATTCCGTCAAAAAGTGCCATGTCAAAATACAGATCATGTGATGCCAGCTTATCATTTTGAGCAGTTTTATTGTGTTAAAAGGCATCTTAGAGAGAGAATAAAATCATCTGAAATCATGCGCTACACTTCCGAAGTGTAGATTGATCCATAGTTCTCAAGAACCGAAAAAAGAGCAAATATTCCGTTAAAAAGTGCCATGTCCAAATACAGATCATGTGATGCCAGCGGATCATTTTGAGCAGTTTTATTGTGTTAAAAGGCATCTCAGAAAGAGAATAAAATAATCTGAAAACATGCGCTACACTTCCGAAGTGTAGATTGATCCATAGTTCTCAAGAACCCGGAAAAAGAGCAAATATTCCGTCAAAAAGTGCCATGTCAAAATACAGATCATGTGATGCCAGCGCATCATTTTGCGCAGTTTATTGTGTTAAAAGGCATCTCAGAAAGAGAATAAAATAATCTGAAATCATGCGCTACACTTCCGAGGCGTAGATTGATCCATAGTTCTCAAGAACCGGAAAAAGAGCAAATATTCCGCCAAAACGCGCCATGTCAAAATACAGATCATGTGATGCCAGCGCATCATTTTGAGCAGTTTTATTGTGTTGAAAGGCATCTTCTCAATGTGGTATGATGAATTTCGCTTGGAGCTTATTATTCAATTAAATACCGCTAGCCAATGGCGTCCCACAATTTGCCATATAAAGGGACTCCTATTTTCGATCCCTCCGTGTGTTCCCATGGGTGCCGGCTTCGTGTGCCAGGATCGTTTCCCGACCGTATCATTGCTAGATCGCAACAGTATTGCTTTCTGCGCGGTGGCTGCGTGTGCTGATCGGCGTCTCGGCTGTAAACACACCTGTAATCTCTGCTTCAGGCGTAGCGACCAATCATTCACTGGCGTGCAAAAGAGCCTCTGCTCGGAGCTCAGAGGAGCCTCCGCCAACAAACCTCGCCTGAAAAGTCTGCCCTAATGAGTTATAGACACTGCTGCTTTGCTGACCCGGAAGCACGGGTGGGATTCCCCTAATGAGTCACTGATTTGAGGCTTCCCCGTGGTTGCCAGCGCTGCTGCGGCTGTGGCGCTGCCTGAGTGGAGAACACAAACAACTTATACCCGCTCTACAAGCTGTGGTTCTGCAACTCAGGACTAACCTCTCCAACGTGCTTTCTAACTGTGGACTAAGGTTTCTCTTCCCTGCCCACCTGGATATTCCGTTTTTATACAATTATAGTGAACTCTTATGTGCTGGATTATTTGTTTTTAAGCAATTGTGTGCGCGTGTGTGTGTGTGTGTGAGTTGTGCCTTTTTTTACAGGGTGCTGGTGTCGCGTGGAGCAGCGGGTCAGTGGAGCCAATCTTAGGGTGGCGAGTGCTGTGACCACGAGTGATTTTGGGGTTTGGTGTCTTGTGCTGTTTTCCCGTCCGGGGGAGGATTGCTGTGTGAGTGTGGGCGTTGGCGTCTAGTAAGGCCCTGCTGCCGGCTGCTCCACCCGCTACCAGTCCGGAGAGCGAGAGCTCATTCAGTCTCTCTTTTAAATAGCCTAGCACGTACATTTCTAATTAGTATTTTCTAAGGGTGTGACGAGATCTCGTGTGACGAGATCTCGCGAGATGTAATTTGGCGAGATTGCTCGTCGCATTAAAATCCTGTCTCGCGAGATCCAGCAAGAAGCCAAAAATGACGTCGGAAAATACAGGTATTAATATTGAAGATGCCCCAGCCACTTTCAAATCGCTTGTTTGGCAGCATTTTGGGTTCCCGGTGTAACAATAGGAACTATTGTTTTAATAGTTGTTTCTCACGGACCCGTTAAGGGGTAGCTTCCGGAGAATTGAAGCATTGTGTACTGCTGTGTAACACACGTGCGTTAAAGATTAAAAGAACAGTTCACTATAGTAATTTGTCTGTCATCTTTAAATGAAAGAAGCATAAGAAAACATGGTGGCAGCGAGGGCGAACTCTGACACTGTCTAAGCATCGCGACTTTGTGGAAAGTAAGTTTAGAATACGGAGATTTACACCTGTATATTGACGGCTGCATGATGGACGGATTGAAACCACCAGCACCGCTGTGCTTGGATGCCTGCGATTTATCCAAGTCCTGGAAATCGTGGAGAGACCAGTTCAATCTGTATTTTGATTTAACCATGTCGGACGAAGAGGAAAAGAAAAAAGGAAAGTTGCTTTATTATCTTATCGGAGAGAGCCGACGAGAGCTGCTGGAAACGTTAATGAGTGACGTACCAGAAGAAGCGCGAAAAGTTCAGGACATTATCGCCAAGTTTAATGAACACTGTAACCCCAGCATAAACGAAACAGTCGAACGTTATCGATTCTTTTCAAAATGTCAAGGAGTTGACCAGTCAATCGATAATTACGTCACGGAGTTACGAGTGCTTGCCAAAACGTGCAACTTCGGTGAGATTAAAGACTCGCTAATACGCGACAGAGTCGTGTGTGGACTTAACAGTGCAGTAATAAAAGAGAGACTGCTCAGAGAAAAGGATTTAACTCTACAGAAGTGCATTCAGATCTGCAGGGCTGCAGAGCTGTCACGGCAAAACAGCCGAGCCATTGCAGCAGGAGGAGCGGCAGCAGAGGAGGTGCATGCCGTCAGACTAAAAGCACACACAGAGCGGCAACAGCGCAGCCTGTGACAAAGAGCATGAAAAAGACAGACAAAAATGCCCAGCTTATGGAAAGAAATGCAAACAGTGTGGAAAAATGAATCATTTTGCAGTTAAATGTATAGCACATTCAAGCAAATTGCACGCTAAATATGGGAAAGCAGTGCACACTGTGACAGAAAAAGACTGTAGTGAATATGAAGATATTCTCACGGTTGGTACAATAAGTACGACTGAAGAGATAAATGAAAGGAAAAAACAGCTGTTTGCAGGAATGATGGTGGGGAATAAACTTGTAAAATTCCAGATTGACTGTGGTGCCAGCTGTAATGTCATTCCAATCAGTCTGCTGAACACTGATGTTAAAATGATGGACTCAAACACCATGCTAATGATGTACAACCACAGCCAGATAAACCCATTGGGAAATGTAAACTGAAAATAAGAAATCCAAGAAACCACAAATTATACAGGTTGGAATTCCAAGTAGTGGACAGTGATTGTTCAGTGCCTCTGATTGGGAAAAGAGCAAGTGAAGCAATGAAACTCATCAAAGCGCAATATGAGAACATTTTGGCTATAGACAGTATTGTCACCACAGAACACCCAACAGTCAGCCAGTGGTCATTATCCCAAATACAGAAACAGTTCAGTGAAGTTTTTACAGGAGATTGATGTTTTGAAGGGGAGTACAAAATTGAGATTGATGACTCAATACAACCAGTACAACTTCCAAAGAGAAGAGTCCCGGTAGCTTTGATGCAGCCATTAAAAGAGGAAATTCAAAATCTTCAGAGGAGAGGCATCATTGCACCAGTAGAAAGGAACACAGACTGGATCAGTAACATGGTGCTTGTTCAGAAGCCCAATGGTAGTTTACGAGTCTGTATAGATCAAAAACCTCTGAATAAAGCTCTAAAACGTAGTCATTTTCCCTTACCCACCATTGATGACATCCTTCCAGAACTGTCAAGAGCTAAAGTGTTCACTGTCTGTGATGTCAAGAGTGGGTTCTGGCATGTGAAACTAGAGGAAGAATCCAGCTACCTCACCACTTTTGCGACTCCGTTTGGGAGGTATCGATGGTTGCGGATGCCGATGGGAATTAGTCCAGCTCCTGAAATTTTTCAGAGGAAACTCACACAAGCACTAGAGGGGTTGCCCGGTATATACATCATTGCAGATGACGTGCTTATCACGGGACAAGGTGCAACACAAGAGAATGCTGAGAAAGACCATGATGAGAATTTAAAAGCATTTTTGGGGAGATGCAGAGAAAAAGGTATCAAATTGAATGCTGACAAGTTCAAATTAAAACAAAAGGAAGTGTCTTACATAGGACATCTGCCGACATCAGATGGACTAAAAATAGATCCGAACAAGGTTCGAGCTATAACACATATGCAGAGACCTACAGATGTCAAGGCAGTTCAAAAGCTGCTTGGGATGGTGAACTACCTCTCAAAGTTTTGTTCACACTTGTCAGACCAATGTGAAACTCTGAGACACCTGACACACAAAGGTTGTGAGGGGCAATGGACTGAGCAGCATGAAAACGCTTTCTGTAAAATAAAAGAAACAATTGCAAATGCACCAGTTTTAAAATACTATAACCCGGAGGAAGAGCTCACCATTCAATGTGATGCATCAGAGGGAGGTCTGGGTGCTGCACTTATGCAAGGAGGGAAACCAGTAGCATTCACAAGCAGAGCGCTGACACGCACAGAGCGAGGATATGCACAAATTGAGAAGGAACTATTGGCCCTGTTGTTTGGAATGGAAAAATTTCACCATTATACATATGGACAGAGAGTGATAGCACAAAGTGATCACAAACCCTTGGAAAATATTCTGCTCAAACCCCTACTGGCTGCACCAAAAAGATTACAACGAATGATGCTCAGATTGCAAAAATATGATGTGAATGTCGTGTATGTCCCAGGACGAGAGATGTGGTTGGCTGACACACTAAGCAGAGCCTATATATCCGAAGATACACCCACAGGAACCGTGGAAGCGGAAATAGAGACAATCAACATGGCACAACATGCACCAATCTCTACTGACAGATTGGATTGGATCATATCTAAAACAAAGGAAGATCATACTTTGCAAACGCTGATCAGAGTCATATTGCAGGGGTGGCCGAAAGAAAAATCTGAGGCACCACCAGAAATTGCCCATTATTACTCTTTTCAGGAAGAACTGAGTTACCAGGATGATATTGTGTTTAGAGGCGAGCGAGTCGTCATTCCAAAGCAACTCTGGAAAGAGATAACTCAACTCATACACTCTTCACACTTAGGTGTGGAAGCATGCATCAGGAGAGCAAGAGAGTGGGTTTATTGGCAAGGAATAAATGAGCAGATCAAGGCATTTGTGCAGAAGTGTGACACCTGTCGCACAGTGGACTGTAAACAGCAAAGAGAGACACTGTGTCCACATGAAATGCCAGAAAGACCGTGGGCTAAAGTAGGGACAGATCTGTTCACATATGACAATAAGGAATATCTCATAACAGTGGATTACTATTCCACTTTTTGGGAAATTGACTATTTCGCAGATACTAAATCCACAACAGTAATTAGAAAGTTAAAAGCACTTTTTTCTCGTTTTGGAATCCCAGATACAGTCATTTCAGACAATGGTCCACAGTCTTCATCACAGGAGTTTGTGAAATTCAGGCATCTCTGGGGATTTCAGCACAAAACCTCATCACCGGGATATGCTCAAAGTAATGGAAAGGCAGAATCAGCGGTCAAAACTGCCAAGAGACTGATGCAGAAAGCTAAAATGTCAAAACAGGATCCCTATTTAGCCATATTGGACCATAGGAACACACCAACACAGGGACTGACAACTAGCCTAGCACAGAGGTTGTTAAGTCGTCGAACAAAAACACTACTACCCACTAAAAACAGTCTTCTGAAACCAGAGATACATAATGCCCTGAGAGAGCTGAAGCAAAACCAGCAAAGACAACAATCCTATTACAACAGATCAGCTAAGGATTTAGATATTCTGACGCAAGGCGATCAAGTGAGAATTCAACCCTTTGATCCA
This sequence comes from Danionella cerebrum, assembly GCA_007224835.1. Classification (NCBI taxonomy): domain Eukaryota; kingdom Metazoa; phylum Chordata; class Actinopteri; order Cypriniformes; family Danionidae; genus Danionella; species Danionella cerebrum. The sequence goes on along the minus strand of SRMA01027470.1, from coordinate 5,915 downwards.
CACAAGTTCTGGAGAAAAGGAACACTTGTGAAGCCTGTTGATCTTAGATCATACAGTGTTGAGCTGGATTCAGGAAAAATTATCAGGAGAAACAGGAGACATCTGAGGAGAGATCACGGAACACAACCCAAAAGCAATAATCAACCAGAGACAGTTGCACATGATGACACACTTGCTGAAAGGATGGAGGTTGAGTCTCAAACACCTGAAGATGTGGAACCACAAACAGAAAGCACTGAACCATCTGAAGCAACAACTGCGACAATCACAAAATCTGGACGTTGGATACGGAAGCCTGAGTACCCGAAGGACTATATTACATAGGAATAAAGTAGAAAAAGAGGGAAAAGCACTATAAGTAGTAATCTAAAAGAACTATAAGTAGTAATATAAAGTAAGGTGGAAATAGTTTTTTGTTCATTACATGTTGCTGAAGGAAAAAAAGTCATATTTAAATTTGAGTGTTTTGTTAAAAAAAAAAAAAAAAAAAAAAGAGAAAGGATGTAACAATAGGAACTATTGTTTTAATAGTTGTTTCTCACGGACCTGTTAAGGGGTAGCTTCCCGAGAATTGAAGCATTGTGTACTGCTGTGTAACACACGTGCGTTAAAGATTAAAAGCACAGTTCACTATAGTAATTTGTCTGTCATCTTTAAATGAAAGCAGCATAAGAAAACACCCGGCAGAAATGATAAATGGCAAGAGAGTGACTGATAAGACACGGACAATATGCAGACACTGTATGCAAACAATGCCGTACAGCGCGGCTAACACGAGCACAATGCAGAGACATTTACGGCACTACCACAGCCCAGTACTTAAACCAACAACTGCACCTGCGAAGAAAACACCAACAAACCAGACAACGCTGAACACATTTCGACCTCAACTTCCACAGTCAAGCGCCAGAGCCACAGCAATAATAAGAGACATAGGTGTTTTCATTGCAGCAGATATGAGGCCATTTTCTGTGGTAGAAAATGAAGGATTTCGGCGGCTCCTCCACACACTAGAACCCAAATACACCATCCCATCACGCACGTATTTTACTCGTACAGTGATCCCGAAACTCTATGAAGAGTCAAAGAGCAAGATAATGCAGATTCTGAAAGACTCAATAAGCATCGCCATAACGACAGACGGTTGGACATCGAGGAGTACACAAAGCTACGTCACAATTACAGCCCCCACAATCGACAATGACTGGAAAATAGAAAATGTTGTACTACAGACTCGCCCACTTTTCGAGTCACATACGGGGGCAAACATAGCTGAAGTTTTAAAGACAGCTGTTACCGACTGGGAGCTTAAAAAACCCAACCACGACATCGCTATTGTTACTGACAATGCACGTAATATGGACGTGGCCGTGCGCGAGGCAGGATTGAAGCTGCACATAAAGTGTTTTGCGCACACTATAAATCTTGCAACCCAAGCTGGTCTCGGTGTTCCCCGCGTCGCTCGTTTGCTCGGGCGAGTGAGACGTGTGGCTGCTTTTTTTCATCGGAGCTCAACAGCTACTGCGGCGCTAATTTCCAAGCAGAAACAGCTAAACTTGCCACCACACAAATTGATCATGGACGTTACGACGAGATGGAACAGCACGTTAGATATGCTGTCTCGTTACCTCGAACAGCAAGCGGCCATAACAGCAGCTCTCACCAGCGCAGAGTTAAAACAAAACGCCCCAAGCATTGACACACTTGACAGCTGCGATGTTAGAGATGCTGAAGACCTTGTAAACCTGTTGCATCCTTTGAAGACAGCCACCACAGTGTTGTGTGAGGAGAAGAGTCCCACAGTGTGTCTCATTGTGCCACTGAAGAGCATGATTGAACAGAGCATGGCACCAAATGATGGAGATTCCACCACTGTGGCCAACACAAAGACGGCAATCCAGTGGAGATGTGTTGTTCAACCATCTGCTGGAGTGCACGGTACTCGACCCAAGGTTCCGGACTCTACCTCAGCTAAACTATGATCAGTGTGAGGCCGTCTTCCTGAGGGTGCAGAACAAGGCAGAGCAGTTGCTGCAAAAACAGGTATATGTCACTTTAAGTTGTATTGTGTATGTTTATCAACTAAACATTTTTAAGAGATTGATGGAGTGTGTGTCTGTCTGTGTGTCTTAGCTGCTGATGAAATTTAACACCAGTGTTTCTTCTGTTTAAAGACTACAGCTGAGGAGAAGGAAGAAGGGGAAGCAGGTGGAACTCGCTGTCCTACACAAAGCAGAGAGGAGGCTGTGAGAAATGATGAGCCTGAAGTGGCAGGACCTGCTCCCAAAAAGACAGCACTTGAGGACCTGTTAGGGACGGGTTTCTCTTCTGAGCCAGCAGAGGGGTCAAACAGTTCAAAACAGGCAGAGAGGGAAGTCGAAAACTACAGAAAAGAGGCATCTATCCCTCTCAGTGGCTGCCCCTTGAAGTGGTGGCAAGACCACTGCTCTCGATATCCTTTGCTGTCTCAACTTGCCAAAGCGTGCCTTTCTGTCCCAGCTACCTCTGTTCCCAGTGAGCGCATCTTTTCCACAGCAGGAGACATAGTCAATGCGCAAAGATCCAAACTACTGCCAGAGAATGTGGACATGCTAATATTCTTAAAAAAGAACATGGATGTGTAGTTGTCAGTGACATACTTGATCAGGCTCTGTTTGTACTATTTGTTGTCTGTATTGACAGAGAAGAACTTTTTATTTTGCACATATTATTTGCACTTGAAAAAAGGAGAAATGTATAATTTTATTTTTTTTATTTTATTTTTTATATATTTTTACTTTTATAACATTTTACTTCAGTTTCAATTTGTAGAGGAAGAGGCTCATTAAGAACTTCATTAAAAGGAAGAAGTTCATTTAAAAGTTAACGTTTACAGAGTTATAAAATCCATGTGCAACTCAAATAAAAGCTAAATAAAAAGATAAATAAAAGTCTGCTGTCCAGGCATTCATATAATTTGTATTTTAGTTTCCTTAAAATCTCGTCTCGTCTCGATCTCGTGAACCCAATCTCGTGTCTCGTCTCGTCTCCTGAGCTGAGTGTCTCGTCACACCCCTAGTATTTTCACATTTAATAAAAATTGTCTAATTCTGACCCCCGCTTCTTGCCCTTACTTTCACCCGGCTTCACGTGTCTGCGTGGCCTTTTGGTTTATTGGTCAAGTTGTTTAAATCCACTTGCTAAAATTCTGAACTCTCCTTTGTCAAAAATATATATATTTGACACTCCTCCCTCCTGATACCAGGAGACCAACAAATCTGTGCCCCCGGGCTGGTTCGGCGCTGGTTCGGCGCTGGCCTGGCGCGGCCACATCAAGAACCGGAAAAAGAGTAATTATTCCGTCAAAAAGTGCCATGTCCAAATACAGATCATGTGATGCCAGCTCATCATTTTGAGCAGTTTTATTGTGTTAAAAGGCATCTCAGAAAAAGAATAAACACATCTGAAATCATACGCTACACTATAGAAGTTTAGTTATCTGCTGCAACATTCGGATGCTAGGGCCAGAATTTGGTGTCAACAACATGAAAGCATAGATACATCCTTCCTTGCATCAACAGTTCAGGCTGCTGGTCATGGTGTAATGGTGTGGGGAAATTTTCTTTGCATCAATGTCACAGTCTCCCAGTATTGTTGCGGACACTATGTCCCTCTATGACCATAGTGTGCCCATCTTCTGATGCTACTTCCAGCAAGATATCGCTCCATGGCATAAAGCTTGAATCATCTCAGACTGGTTTCTGGAAATGACGAGTTCACTCTAATGACCTCCACAGTCTCCAGATCTCAATTCAGTAGAGCATCTTTGGGGTGTAGTAGAACAGGAGATTCGCATTGTGGATGTGCAGCAGTTTTGATGCTATCATCAAAATAGCAGCAAATTTGATGCCATCATGTCAATATGAAGCAAAATCTCTGAGGATTGTTTCCTGTTGAATTAATGCCACAAAGATTCACGGCTGTTGATTCACTGGGTCAAACCTGGTACTAGCAAAGTGTACCTAATAAAGTGGCTGGTAAGTCTATGTATTGCTCTATTAGGGAAGTACAGTTGAAAAAGTCCCATATATTTATAAGGGAAGTTTTTTGGGGTTAAAATAGGCCTAGTTGTTTCATTCTTGAAATGTTTATAGGGGACACTTTTTAAAACATGCAAACAGAAAAAGGCATTATTATATCCTTACACATACATAGTGGTCACTGATGAGGTCTCCCTGGCTCTCCCCAATGTACTCAATAAGGCATCTGAGAACCACCCCTCTCCTTTTTTCCACTGATGCAGATGGATCCTATCAACATAAAATCACATCAAAAAGTTCAGCAGGATGAGAGTAAAAAAACTCAATGTTTTAATAGTCATCTTTAAATAAGGTTGCATGAATGAAATTGACATAAAAAACCTATTGTTGTCTTGCCAGAGACAAGAGTTACAGTCTGTTACAATTTCATTGCAATCAACAGAATATTTTGTTTGCCCATGAACAAATGTTTAACCTGTTAATGTTCCAAGTTTTTGTGTTTTTTTTTCTAAAGTATGTCTATGTTTTAAAGACAAGGAAAGTGCCAGACTTCAGTGTACAATGACCTTTATATTGATGGCTTGATTAATTAAAAACAGAATAAATGAAGAAAATGTGTTTCTGCCAAGAACAATCAACTGGTGGCCCTGAAATATACTTTTCAAAATTCAATCTATAATTTATATTTTATATGCAATTGAACATAAACATGCAATGATTACATCTTACCTGGATCAGTGTAATCAACTGGGCCTTGATTCGTTGACCCGCAGCCCCTCCTTTGGCATTGAAAAGTTCCAGCATCTTTGTAGAGAGTCTGTCCACTTGTGACATAAATGTGCACTCAAGTGGTTTGGAATTGAGTCTCATGAACTCCTCACGGATCTGTACAGAGGAAAATACAGCCTAAATGAAATGATCTTTAAATGATTGCAAAAAAAAACAACATATGGTTTTATTAAAAAAATAAATAAACAATAAAATGTTTACTTTACCTGTGATGGTTGAAAAAGGGCTGGCCATCTCTCCAGAAGAACTGGAATAGATGGAGCCTGACCAACAATCTCCTGCCTTCTTAAACTGAAGGTTCTTGACATCATTTCGCTAATGAGTCTTCCATTATTCTTTTTCTTCACTTCTGTGATTAATTCCATTCTGTTGCTCTCAAGTGAATCTTCAGTTTCCCCTGCTGAGTGGGAAGGGAGGTAATTTACCTCAGCCTTTCTTGCTTTTTTAATATTCTTTGCAGGTTTTTTTTCATCAGCTGCTTTGTGCTTTAGTGAGTTCACTATAACCTCTGAGATCCCATGCCTTCGAAGTTTGCTTCTATAGTTTCCAACTTTGTACTTCAGGCTCTGCTGCCATCCATATAGACCACCGAAAGACCCTGGCTCCTTCAAACATGGGTGCTTTTTTGTGAGAGCCTCAGCAACAGCACACCGTTGTGTGTCATTTGGGTAAGGTGTGTAAGAAAAAATTTGATCAGCTAAGCACTCAAGGATGTTTGACTTCACTCCTGGGCATGAAAGCTCTCCGTACAAAAGCGAACCATCCCTGCTGTAGGCTTCATTGCCTTTTTGAAGAGCAATTTCTGTGTTATATGAAAATGTGGTAATTGGAAAATCACATGGCCATGGCTTGTGAACTCCAGGGGTGCAGGAATTGAGAATGACTGTGTCGTCCGTTTGTACAGAGCTTGAGCTACTTGGCGTAGATGGTACAGACGTATCGTAATTTTCGGAACCTGGAAGGACAGTACCATCTTCTATTGGGAGCTCTAGATTGTCTATAGGCTTTAACACAATTGCAGGGACATACACAATTTTCAGTGTGTCCCGGTCCTTTAGATCAGCAGTTGAGCTTAGAGTAACAAAGTCATTAAAATCTCCATCCATG
>SRMA01027468.1:0-21499 GCA_007224835.1 Danionella cerebrum | reverse complement strand
TAGGTCACAGACCCCTCCATAGCAACCAGACTGGTTACCACAGCAACCAATTTTGCAAATACCTATCTCAGCTTATGAGAATCATAGAGACATGGGGTTGGATTATGTTATTGTTGCAGAATTGCCAACATTTAAAAAAAATAGGTATTAACGGCACCAACGCAAGCCAACATCGAAGTTTGCGTGCAAACTTTAAAATCTAGTTATTATTCTTCCGCTTCTTCTTCTTCTTAGGACAAAAATTCTACCGGCTACTCCTCCTAGCCCGTTCGAGCTACAGCCACGAAACTTTCCCCAGTCGTCCAAACTGTTCCCACTCGAGTTGCTATGTCTTTTCGGACTGATTTGACCAGCGGTTTCCGTAAAAATCGCGAATTTCGGCCCAAAAATCGCCCAAGTCATTCCCTATGGGGGCCCTAGAGTGGTGATGCCATCGCTCACTCTAACTTTGAGCAAGCTCAGTCTTGTTGATACTTGCAATGTTTTCTCAACTAAAAATTAACCTTTACGCACACATTTTATATCTAAATGGTAGAGATTTTTGTCCTCTTTCAGTTGGTGCTGTTTTCATTTTTAAAAAACCCACTGTTTTTACTCCAGGTGGCCTAAACCACAACGAGTGCACATAATTGCTCCATTCACCTCCATTCAAAAATTCTGGTGGACTCTGTTTAAAATCTCAATCGCAGGCTATTTTTAACTCGCCATAAATCATTCACACTTTATCACAGCTTCACAAAATTTACACCATTCTCTTCCTTAAAATCTTGGGATTCTAACAGTAAAAGAAATATTTCAATACCTCTGGTCATTCTTTCGTAATCCTTATTTGTTTGAGGGTATGGATTTCTCTGAAATGAGCAGTTGCACAGAATCAAATGAAGGCTATTTGTAGCTCGCCATAATTTTTTTATTTCTAATCACACCTTCACAAAAATTACAGCATTCTCTTCGTTAGGGTCTTCTGCTTCTGACAAAGAAAGAATCATTTTGATATGTCTTACGGTTCTTCTATAATCTTTATTTGTTTGAGGCATGGAAATCGGATTTTCTCCAGCAGATTTGCCATCGTTTGAAAATCTGACAGTTGAGTCAGCTGACTCGTTTGAAAATCTGGCAGTTGATAACTCCAGCAGGTGCAGCTGATTTCAAATAAGTAGGTCAAAGGTGTCTCAGAGACTTTCAATGGCCCATTGAAATGAATGGAGCATGAACCCCATAGATCCTAATGTAAAAGAGCTTCTGTAATTGATTGACACTGGAAAGTCATACAAGCATTAAGGAAGCAAATTACTTATCCAGCCCATCATTGCTTGTGAATTAACATAAATTAATTAAGCCACACCCACTTTTTGACATAACTTTCAATGTCAAATATCTTCTAAACGGAACACAGTAGAGACATGGGGGTTGCTTTATATTATTCTAAATGAAAAGTAGATTACAACATGATGTCACTAACTCCTCCATAGCAACCAAATTGTTTACCATAGCAACTATATAGCCACATCTCTATCTTAGCTTAGGAAAATGCTAGAGACTTGGGGGCTGGTAAGCTTCACCCATACTGACAGCTGAAACATTATATTATGTTAATGACACCTCCATAGCAACCAGACTGGTTACCATAGCAACCAATATGGCATGTCTCTATCTCAGCTTAGGAAAATCATAGAGAGATGGGGGTTGCTGTATTTTACCCGTATAGATATGGGGAGCAATATATTAGGTCAGCGACCCCTCCATAGCAACCAAACTGGTTACCATAGCAACCAATATGGCGCAGCTCTATCTCAGCTTTGGAAAGTCATAGAGACATGGGGGGTGATGTATTGACATAGGGAACAATGTGTTAGGTCACTGACCCCTCCATAGCAACCAGACTGGTTACCATAGCAACCAATTTTGCATGTATCTATCTCAGCTCAGGAAAACCATAGAGACATAGGGGTTGCTGTAATTTACTCGTATTCATATGGGGAACAATATATTAGGTCAGCGACCCCTCCATAGCAACCACTGTTACCATAGCAACCAATATGGCGTATCTCTATCTCAGCTTACGAAAGTCATAGAGACATGGGGTTGGTGTATTTTACTCGTGTTGACATGGGGAACAATATGTTAGGTCACTGACCCCTCCATAGCAACCAGACTGGTTACCATAGCAACCAATTTTGCATGTACCTATCTCAGCTTATGAGAATCATAGAGACATGGGGTTGGATTATGTTATTGTTGCGGAATTGACAACATTTTAAAAAATAGGTATTAACGGCACCAATGCAAGCCAACATCGAAGTTTGCGTGCAAACTTTAAAATCTAGTTATTCTTCTTCTTCTTCTTCTTCTTAGAACAAAAAAATTACCGTCAACTCCTCCTAGCCCGTTCGAGCTACAGTCACGAAACTTTCCACACACCTCAAAGCTGTTATGTAGTTTGTTGCTATGTCTTTTCGGAACGATTTGACCAGCGGGTTCCGTAAAAATCGCGAATTTCGGCCCAAAAATCGCTCAAGTCATTCCCTATGGGAGACCTAGAGTGGTGATGTCATAGCCCACTCTAACTTTGAGCAAGCTCAGTCTTGTTGCTACTTGCACTGTTTTCTCAACTAAAAATTAACCTTTACACAGACATTTTATACCTAAAATGTAGAGATTTTTGTCCTCTTTCAGTTGGTGCTGTTTTCATTTTAAAAAAACACACGGTTTTTACTCCAGGTGGCCTAAACCACAAGGAGTGCACTTAATTGCTCCATTCCCCTCCATTCAAAAATTCTGGTGGATTCTGTTTAAAATCTCAATCGCAGGCTATTTTTAACTCGCCATAAATCATTCAAACTTTATCACAGCTTCACAAAATTTACACCATTCTCTTCCTTAAAATCTTGGGATTCTAACAGTAAAAGAAATATTTCAATAACTCTGGTCATTCTTTCGTAATCCTTGTTTGTTTGAGGGTATGGATTTCTCAGAAATGAGCAGTTGCACAGAATCAAATGAAGGCTTTTTCTAGCTCGCCATAATTTTTTTATTTCTAATCAAACCTTCACAAAGTTTACAGCATTCTCTTCGTTAGGGTCTTCTGCTTCTGACAAAGAAAGAATCATTTGGATATGTCTTACGGTTCTTCTATAATCTTTATTTGTTTGAGGCATGGAAATCGGATTTTCTCCAGCAGATTTGCCATCGTTTGAATATCTGACAGTTGACTTTCCAGCTGACTCGTTTGAAAATCTGGCAGTTGATAACTCCAGGTGCAAGCTGATTTCAAATAAGTGGGTCAAAGGTGTCTCATTGACTTTCAATGGCCCATTGAAATGAATGGAGCATGAACCCCATAGATCCTATTGTAAAAGAGCTTCTGTATTTGCTTGACACTGGAAAGTCATACCAGCGTTAAGGATGCAAATCACTTATCCAGCCAATCATTGCTTGTGATTTAACATAAAATAATTAAGCCACACCCACTTTTTTACATAACTTTCGATGTCAAATATCTTCTAAACAGAACACAGTACAGACATAGGGGTTGCTTTATATTATTGTAAATGTAAAGTAGATTACAACATGATGTCACTGACTCCTCCATAGCAACCAAATTGTTTACCATAGCAACTAAATTGGCATATCTCTATCTTGGGTTAGGAAAATGCTAGAGACTTGGGGGTTTGTAAGCTTCACCCATACTGACAGCTGAAACATTATATCATGTCAATGACACCTCCATAGCAACCAGACTGGTTACCATAGCAACCAATATGGCATGACTCTCTCAGCTTAGGAAAATCATAGAGACATGGGGGTTGCCGTATTTTACCCGTATTGATATGGGGAACAATATGTTAGGTCAGCGACCTCTCCATAGCAACCAGACTGGTTACCATAGCAACCAATATGGCGCAGCTCTATCTCAGCTTTGGAAAGTCATAGAGACATGGGGGTTGATGTATTGACATGGGGAACAATGTGTTAGGTCTCTGACCCCTCCATAGCAACCAGACTGGTTACCATAGCAACCAATTTTGCATGTACCTATCTCAGCTCAGGAAAATCATAGAGACATTGGGTTGATGTATTTTACTCGTGTTGACATGGGGAACAATATGTTAGGTCACTGACCCCTCCATAGCAACCAGACAGGTTACCATAGCAACCAATATGGCGCATCTCTATCTCAAATTAGGAAAGTCATAGAGACATGGGGGTTGATGTATTTTACTCGTAATGACATGGGGAACAATATCTTAGGTCACAGACACCTCCATAGCAACCAGACTGGTTACCATAGCAACCAATCTTGCAAACACCTATCTCAGCTTATGAGAATCATAGAGACATGGGGGTTGGATTATGTTATTGTTGCAGAATTGCCAACATTTAAAAAAAAATAGGTATTAACGGCACCAACGCAAGCCAACATCGAAGTTTGCGTGCAAACTTTAAAATCTAGTTATGTTGGCTTGCAGAGCCAACATATTGTTATCTCTCTTAAACTTATTATTATTCTTCTTCTTCTCTTTTCCTACGTCAAAAATTTACAACGCTTCTCCTCCTAGCCCTTTCGAGCTACAGCCACGAAACTTTCCACGGTCGTCCAAGCTGTTCCCACTCGAGTTGCTATGTCTTTTCGAACCGATTTGACCAGCGGTTTCCGTAAAAATCGCGAATTTCGGCCCAAAAATCGCCCAAGTCATTCCCTATGGGGGCCCTAGAGTGGTGATGTCATCGCTCACTCTAACTTTGAGCAAGTTCAGTCTTGTTGCTACTTGCACTGTTTTCTCAACTAAAAATTAACCTTTACACACACATTTTATACCCAAATGGTAGAGATTTTTGTCCTCTTTCAGTTGGTGCTGTTTTCATTTTAAAAAAACACACGGTTTTTACTCCAGGTGGCCTAAACCACAAGGAGTGCACATAATTGCTCCATTCAACACAAAAAAAAAATTCTGGTGGATTCTGTTTAAAATCTCAATCGCAGGCTATTTTTAACCGCCATAAATCATTCACACTTTATCACAGCTTCACAAAATTTACACCATTCTCTTCCTTAAAATCTTGGGATTCTAACAGTAAAAGAAATATTTCAATACCTCTGGTCATTCTTTCGTAATCCTTATTTGTTTGAGGGTATGGATTTCTCTGAAATGAGCAGTTGCACAGAATCAAATGAAGGCTATTTGTAGCTCGCCATAACTTTTTTTATTTCTAATCACACCTTCACAAAAATTACAGCATTCTCTTCGTTAGGGTCTTCTGCTTCTGACAAAGAAAGAATCATTTCGATATGTCTTACCGGTTCTTCTATAATCTTTATTTGTTTGAGGCATGGAAATCGGATTTTCTCCAGCAGATTTGCCATCGCTTAAAAAAACTGACAGTTGAGTCAGCTGACTCGTTTGAAAATCTGGCAGTTGATAACTCCAGGTGCAGCGGATTTCAAATAAGTAGGTCAAAGGTGTCTCATTGACTTTCAATGGCCCATTGAAATGAATGGAGCATGAACCCCATAGATCCTAATGTAAAAGAGCTTCTGTAATTGATTGACACTGGAAAGTCATACAAGCATTAAGGAAGCAAATTACTTATCCAGCCCATCATTGCTTGTGAATTAACATAAATTAATTAAGCCACACCCACTTTTTGACATAACTTTCAATGTCAAATATCTTCTAAACGGAACACAGTAGAGACATGGGGGTTGCTTTATATTATTCTAAATGAAAAGTAGATTACAACATGATGTCACTAACTCCTCCATAGCAACCCAATTGTTTACCATAGCAACCATATAGCCACATCTCTATCTTAGCTTAGGAAAATGCTAGAGACTTGGGGGCTGGTAAGCTTCACCCATACTGACAGCTGAAACATTATATTATGTTAATGACACCTCTATAGCAACCAGCCCGGTTACCATAGCAACCAATATGGCATGTCTCTATCTCAGCTCAGGAAAATCATAGAGAGATGGAGGTTGCTGTATTTTACCCGTATAGATATTGGGATCAATATATTAGGTCAGCTACCCCTCCATAGCAACCAAACTGGTTACCATAGCAACCAATATGGCGCAGCTCTGTCTCAGCTTAGGAAAGTCATAGAGACATGGGGGTTGATGTATTGACATGGGGAACAATGTGTTAGGTCACTGACCCCTCCATAGCAACCAGACTGGTTACCATAGCAACCAATTTAGCATGTACCTATCTCAGCTCAGAAAAATCATAGAGACATGGGGGTTGCTGTAATTTACTTGTATTCATATGGGGAACAATATATTAGGTCAGCGACCCCTCCATAGCAACAACACTGTTACCATAGCAACCAATATGGCGTATCTCTATCTCAGCTTACGAAAGTCATAGAGACATGGGGTTGGTGTATTTTACTCGTGTTGACATGGGGAACAATATGTTAGGTCACTGACCCTCCATAGCAACCAGACTTGTTACCATAGCAACCAATTTTGCATGTACCTATCTCAGCTTATGAGAATCATAGAGACATGAGGGTTGGATTATGTTATTGTTGCGGAATTGACAACATTTAAAAAAAGGTATTAACGGCACCAACGCAAGCCAACATCGAAGTTTGCGTGCAAACTTTAAAATCTAGTTATTATTCTTCTTCTTATTCTTCTTCTTCTGACAAAAATTCTACCGTCAACTCCTCCTAGCCCGTTCGAGCTACAGCCACGAAACTTTCCACACACCTCAAAGCTGTTATGTAGATTTATGCTATATCTTTTCGGACTGATTTGACCAGCGGTTTCCGTAAAAATCGCGAATTTCGGCCCAAAAATCGCCCAAGTCATTCCCTATGGGAGCCCTAGAGTGGTGATGTCATCGCTCACTCTAACTTTGAGCAAGCTCAGTCTTGTTGCTACTTGCACTGTTTTCTCAACTAAAATTAACCTTTACACACACATTTTATACCTAAATGGTAGAGATTTTTGTCCTCTTTCAGTTGGTGCTGTTTTCATTTTTAAAAAACACACGGTTTTTACTCCAGGTGGCCTAAACCACAAGGAGTGCACATAATTGCTCCATTCACCTCCATTCAAAAATTCTGGTGGATTCTGTTTAAAATCTCAATCGCAGGCTATTTTTAACTCGCCATAAATCATTCACACTTTATCACAGCTTCACAAAATTTACACCATTCTCTTCCTTAAAATCTTGGGATTCTGACAGTAAAAGAAATATTTCAATACCTCTGTTCCTTCTTTCGTAATGTTTATTTGTTTGGAGGTATGGATTTCTCTAAAATGAGCAGTTGCACAGAATCAAATGAAGGCTATTTGTAGCTCGCCATAATTTTTTTATTTCTAATCACACCTTCACAAAAATTACAGCATTCTCTTAGTTAGGGTCTTCTGCTTCTGACAAAGAAAGAATCATTTCGATATGTCTTACGGTTCTTCTATAATCTTTATTTGTTTGAGGCATGAAAATCGGATTTTCTCCAGCAAATTTGCCATCGTTTGAAAATCTGACAGTTGAGTCAGCTGACTCGTTTGAAAATCTGGCAGTTGATAACTCCAGGTGCAAGCTGATTTCAAATAAGTAGGTCAAGGGTGTCTCATTGACTTTCAATGGCCCATTGAAATGAATGGAGCATGAACCCCATAGATCCTAATGTAAAAGAGCTTCTGTAATTGATTGACACTGGAAAGTCATACAAGCATTAAAGGAAGCAAATTACTTATCCAGCCCATCATTGCTTGTGAATTAACATAAATTAATTAAGCCACACCCACTTTTTGACATAACTTTCAATGTCAAATATCTTCTAAGCGGAACACAGTAGAGACATGGGGGTTGCTTTATATTAGTCTAAATGGAAAGTAAATTACAACATGATGTCACTAACTCCTCCATAGCAACCAAATTGTTTACCATAGCAACTATATTGCCACATCTCTATCTTAGCTTAGGAAAATGCTAGAGACTTGGGGCTGGTAAGCTTCACCCATACTGACAGCTGAAACATTATATTATGTTAATGACACCTCTATAGCAACCGGACCGGTTACCATAGCAACCAATATGGCATGTCTCTATCTCAGCTCAGGAAAATCATAGAGAGATGGAGGTTGCTGTATTTTACCCGTATAGATATTGGGAGCAATATATTACGTCAGCTACCCCTCCATAGCAACCAAACTGGTTACCATAGCAACCAATATGGCGCAGCTCTATCTCAGCTTAGGAAAGTCATAGAGACATAGGGGTTGATGTATTGACATGGGGAACAATGTGTTAGGTCACTGGCCCCTCCATAGCAACCAGACTGGTTACCATAGCAACCAATTTTGCATGTACCTATCTCAGCTCAGGAAAATCATAGAGACATGGGGTTGCTGTAATTTACTCGTATTCATATGGGGAACAATATATTAGGTCAGCGACCCCTCCATAGCAACAACACTGTTACCATAGCAACCAATATGGCGTATCTCTATCTCAGCTTACGAAAGTCATAGAGACATGGGGGTTGGTGTATTTTACTCGTGTTGACATGGGGAACAATATGTTAGGTCACTGACACCTCCATAGCAACCAGACTGGTTACCATAGCAACCAATTTTGCATGTACCTTTCTCAGCTTATGAGAATCATAGAGACATGAGGGTTGGATTATGTTATTGTTGCGGAATTGACAACATTTAAAAAAATAGGTATTAACGGTACCAACGCAAGCCAACATCGAAGTTTGCGTGCAAACTTTAAAATCTAGTTATTATTCTTCTTCTTATTCTTCTTCTTATTCTTCTTCTTCTGACAAAAATTCTACCGTCAACTCCTCCTAGCCCGTTCGAGCTACAGCCACGAAACTTTCCACACACCTCAAAGCTGTTCTGTAGATTTATGCTATATCTTTTCGGACCGATTTGACCAGCGGTTTCCGTAAAAATCGCGAATTTCGGCCCAAAAATCGCCCAAGTCATTCCCTATGGGAGCCCTAGAGTGGTGATGTCATCGCTCACTCTAACTTTGAGCAAGCTCAGTCTTGTTGCTACTTGCACTGTTTTCTCAACTAAAAATTAACCTTTACACACACATTTTATATCTAAATGGTAGAGATTTTTGTCCTCTTTCAGTTGGTGCTGTTTTCATTTTTAAAAAACACACGGTTTTTACTCCAGGTGGCCTAAACCACAAGGAGTGCACTTAATTGCTCCATTCACCTCCATTCAAAAATTCCGGTGGATTCTGTTTAAAATCTCAGTCGCAGGCTATTTTTAACTCGCCATAAATCATTCACACTTTATCACAGCTTCACAAAATTTACACCATTCTCTTCCTTAAAATCTTGGGATTCTAACAGTAAAAGAAATATTTCAATACCTCTGTTCATTCTTTCGTAATGTTTATTTGTTTGAGGGTATGGATTTCTCTAAAATGAGCAGTTGCACAGAATCAAATGAAGGCTATTTGTAGCTCGCCATAATTTTTTTATTTCTAATCACACCTTCACAAAAATTACAGCATTCTCTTCGTTAGGGTCTTCTGCTTCTGACAAAGAAAGAATCATTTCGATATGTCTTACGGTTCTTCTATAATCTTTATTTGTTTGAGGCATGGAAATCGGATTTTCTCCAGCAGATTTGCCATCGTTTGAAAATCTGACAGTTGAGTCAGCTGACTCGTTTGAAAATCTGGCAGTTGATAACTCCAGGTGCAAGCTGATTTCAAATAAGTAGGTCAAAGGTGTCTCATTGACTTTCAATGGCCCATTGAAATGAATGGAGCATGAACCCCATAGATCCTATTGTAAAAGAGCTTCTGTAATTGATTGACACTGGAAAGTCATACAAGCATTAAGGAAGCAAATCACTTATCCAGCCATCATTGCTTGTGAATTAACATAAATTAATTAAGCCACACCCACTTTTTGACATAACTTTCAATGTCAAATATCTTCTAAACGGAACACAGTAGAGACATGGGGGTTGCTTTATATTATTCTAAATGAAAAGTAGATTACAACATGATGTCACTAACTCCTCCATAGCAACCAAATTGTTTACCATAGCAACTATATAGCCACATCTCTATCTTAGCTTAGGAAAATGCTAGAGACTTGGGGGCTGGTAAGCTTCACCCATACTGACAGCTGAAACATTATATTATGTTAATGACACCTCTATAGCAACCAGACCGGTTACCATAGCAACCAATATGGCATGTCTCTATCTCAGCTCAGGAAAATCATAGAGAGATGGAGGTTGCTGTATTTTACCCGTATAGATATTGGGAGCAATATATTAGGTCAGCTACCCCTCCATAGCAACCAAACTGGTTACCATAGCAACCAATATGGCGCAGCTCTATCTCAGCTTTGGAAAGTCATAGAGACATGGGGGTTGATGTATTGACATGGGGAACAATGTGTTAGGTCACTGACCCCTCCATAGCAACCAGACTGGTTACCATAGCAACCAATTTTGCATGTACCTATCTCAGCTCAGGAAAATCATAGAGACATGGGGGTTGCTGTAATTTACTTGTATTCATATGGGAACAATATATTAGGTCAGCGACCCCTCCATAGCAACCACACTGTTACCATAGCAACCAATATGGCGTATCTCTATCTCAGCTTACGAAAGTCATAGAGACATGGGGGTTGGTGTATTTTACTCGTGTTGACATGGGGAACAATATGTTAGGTCACTGACCCCTCCATAGCAACCAGACTGGTTACCATAGCAACCAATTTTGCATGTACCTTTCTCAGCTTATGAGAATCATAGAGACATGAGGGTTGGATTATGTTATTGTTGCGGAATTGACAACATTTTAAAAAAAGGTATTAACGGCACCAACGCAAGCCAACATCGAAGTTTGCGTGCAAACTTTAAAATCTAGTTCAACACTAATGTTGCGTTTCTATCCATTGTTTGCATCCATCGTATATTTCTCAGGGAACTACTGGAAAACCCAAAGGAGCAACGCTGTCTCATCACAACATTGTAAACAATGCCCATTTCGTTGGCATGCGGATTGGCTTCAACTGGCGGGTAAGAGTTTTGCAAATGTTTGTTCTTGACAATATTTTATTTTCATATGTTTTTGTTTTTTGGACTGTAACCACAATGCACTGGCTTTAAGTCAGCACTAAAAAATAGCAATAGTTTTGAAATTATTTTACTTCCTGCTTCAGTGGCTGAGTACAAATGGGAAAACAAGCTTGTGTTCTCTGCTTGTCCATTTTATTTCTCCAGATTTTACTTTATATTCACATCAAATCATGTTAACCTGCTGTTTATTTAACATTTAACCAGATGATTTTTTTTCAGTTGAAAAGGATTTCGCATCAAGTAGTTTTTGCCTTTGTTGTATATTTAAAACCATTGAATGCACTGGTTGCCATTGATTATTTTATGCCCTGGTCTTTCTGAATACTCGATTCTGATTGGATGGCATGTGTTGATTCATTTCGAATAACCACAAAGGTAGTTCAGGTCAGTTTACTCACTTGTGTGTATCAATGCCCTCCTCTGTGAATGATCTCTCCTCCGCATTTTACTGTGCTGTGCTGGCACCCGCTAAAACACAGCTTAAGCCCCATCGCTCCTGTCGTACATAATCAAAAATACCCAATCCAGTTGATTTAACCCTTATGTGCTAAGAAATTGGATTTGTGGGTTTGGACAGATGTGGCATCTCTAAGGTAAGGCTTAATAAGACAGGCGCTTACTGGACGCTAAGAGTCAATATCTGAGCTCAACAACAACCCACATCACTTTCACAAATAAAACACATTCCGACATGGTGCCAAACCCTCAGACCCAGCAGTATCAGCTGCTTCATGTCAATAAAGCGTATTTAAAACGATATATGTATAGTCTTGAACATAAAAGTTGATTGTGCCACGTGATTAGCGCGAACGTTAACATTGTTTTCCTACATGTTCTAACAATATGCTAATAACAAAACTACACTATAAATTAAACATATCAGATGCACAGTAGCTGTTAAAACTGTCAAAATATGGGCTATGATAAATGTTTGGACATTGGTGTAACAGTTAAGGCCATGTTTGATCATGTTTACAATAATTTAAACATTTTTGTGTTGGCAAATGACCATGGCATAAATGGAATAATCCACACTCAGCCGTGCATTATGTACTTATAATAGGGATGTAACGGTATTGTAAATACCGTCGTACCGCAATAGCAAATTTTTTCAATAATACCGAGGTCGCATGACTCAATAAAATGATAGGTCTTCTGAGAAAAGTTTGCTTAGGCGAATGGAGCGAATTGTAGGTAGCGGAAACTACATTTCCCATCAGCCTAGGCGTGGCCATCCTTTGCAGTCACAAATGGCAAGTGCTGCTAGTAGCGGCGAAAGAAAAGAGATGGAAATGGTCGAACCTAAAACAGGTTTTAAATCGGATGTGTGGAAGCATTTCGGTTTCTCTCTGAAAAGAAATGAGATAGGAGAAAAGGTGACAGACAAACAAAATACGGTATGCAGGCACTGCCAGACTGTGGTGAAATACAAGTCGGGGAATACGACTAACATGAGGAGCCATTTGTTAAATCATCACCCTGAAAAGTTATGTGAAGGTACGAGGAGCAAAATCCAGTCGGGCCAAAAGACTATAAAAGAAGCGTTTACAGCCTCACTCCCCCACAACAGTGCGAGAGCACA
Source organism: Danionella cerebrum (assembly GCA_007224835.1). Lineage (NCBI taxonomy): Eukaryota > Metazoa > Chordata > Actinopteri > Cypriniformes > Danionidae > Danionella > Danionella cerebrum. Next base: position 8,825 of record SRMA01027468.1, on the reverse strand, counting down.
AGAAATCACAAGATGCATTGGTGAATATATAGCCAAAGACCTACGGCCCTTTTCGGTGGTAGGTAATGAAGGTTTTAAGAGGTTAGTAAACATGCTGGAGCCAAAGTATAAAATCCCGTCGCGGCCACACTTTAGTCAAACTATTTTACCAGCTCTTTACAAAGAGACAAAGGCGAAAGTTGCACAGAGCCTCAAACAAGCAGAGTGCATCTCAATCACCACAGATGAGTGGACTTCACGAGCTACTCAGAGCTATTGAAGTTCCTGTTTCAAAGTTTACAGATAGATGGCCAATTTGTATGCCATTGATATGTACAGTGTTCATGCAAACTGTTTAATAAACACTTCTGGCACTTTTTTCCTGTAAATGATTCAATAAATACCGTACCGTGCCAGTCATACCGAGGTATTACCGTACCGTGAAGTTTTGATACCGTTACATCCCTAACTTATAATGCACTCCGCTGCGCGTTGGGTGGTTATTCAACCCGTGCATCGTCCTTATATAAATATATAATGCACGGGTGGGTGTAGATTATCGCTTACATAAAAATGCATGGGAGCTTAGCATGTTGTATTTGAATTTCAGGGTTTAAAATACTTGTGTTAAATCTACATTCACCTGATTCAGTGTGAATAAAGCTTGGTGAAAGGAAGAACAGGGAGTCAAACAGAAGAGTGTAGAGTCTTAGAAATTAGGGATTTAAAGAAACCCAATCCTTTAATGAAGGGTCTGGATAATTATATCTCAAGAGTTTTGGACCTTGAATGGATGCACACCTGTTGTGTAAGAAAACGAATGAGAAATCGAATGCAACACATTGATTAAAAGGAAGTGCATTTCATAATTTGTAATAGAAATATCTGTCCTGACAGAAAAATGTGCGCATCTGTTTGCCTGTCCCCCTGTATCACTGTTTCGGCTCGGTTGGTGGAGGTATGATCATGGCGCTGTATGGGGCCACAGTGGTTTTCCCATCCACAGGGTATGACGGACGTGCCAACCTGTCAGCAATTGAGAAAGAGAAGTAAGGCAAATTCCATCCATCTGCAATAGAACAGTATGTTAATAAATAATAATACGATTGTGTGTAAGATGACGGAACATTAGTTTAACAGTTGTGGATCCCGGGATTAAAGGGCATGAACTGTCGTACTTAGCATAACTTGACTGTGTTTATTTACTCAATGTAACTGGTACATTTTGTACTGTTTATCCAGGTGTAATTTTGTCTACGGCACCCCCACGATGTTTATTGATATGCTTGGTCAGCCTGACATGGCCCAGTTTGATTTATCTTCAATTGTGGGAGGTTTGTCAATCAAAACAAATTCGATATTCTGGATGAATATATCATTTTTGCCATTATTTTGCTGAGACTCTTTGTTGTCGTGTTATATTAGGCATAGCTGCTGGATCCCCTTGTCCTCCTGAAGTCATCCGTAAAGTCATAGATGTCATGGGGGCCAAGGAAATATTGGTAAGTCTGCACTAAATAAAAGTGTTGCTTATATACATTTCAAATTTACCGTGTGAATGAATGCTGATCAAAACTCTGAAGAAGCTGCTGATTAGCATCACTAGAGGGAGACAGATTTAAAGGAACTCAGAAAAAATTCTGAGAAAAATCCATTGTGAAGATAATCTAATTTCATACACTTCATGATACATTTTTAACCCTTCCCGAATGCCTACCTCTCAGCCATGGAAACAGGAAAATATACGGCTATACATCAGGACACCACTATAAAGCTGTATTCATCAAAAGATTCTGAAGGATCAGCAATGCATCCCTCAGCAATGCACCCCTTTTCACACCATACTAGTCAATTGTGTAATGTTAATTTTATTAGGCTAAAATTGGTGCACTATTCTAGCATTTCTGTGTCTTTCAAAAGACTTCTACTGATCTAGATATGGATGTGACATGAAAAGGTGGTTTTCATCATTTAAAAATGTGTATAAATGACAAAATTACTTACATTTGTGGCCTTGTTGGCAGCCATCTTACCCCTTTGTTTTAAAGCGAGTGACTAGGATTCTATTAGAACAGAGAGCAGCATAGCCCCTCGTCTTAGCCCTCCCCCTTCAATTAAAAGGCAGTTGGGACACCCCTTCATCTCATGCTAACATGCAAACTCGAATGCTAATTCTCTCTAATTGTTAGCAGGACAGTAATTCATAAAATGGTTTCTTTCTCACAAAGAATGTTGGTGCCAAATCTGAAGTGTATTTTGTGTCACATTTGAAAAGCAGACAATCCATTTTCCATGTAACACAATACTTGACATGTAATGTAGTCCTGGTTTATCTGTTTTTTTCCCAATCCGTGATGAATGCCAGTCGAGTTTTTTCCACAAAAGCCATATATCTACTAAACCAAGCACAGTACGAAGACAAAGACGGTTCTGACACTATTTAACCAATTTATTCTGGAACCATATAATATTGTTGTAAAACATTTATTTTTCAGCCTTTTTTTGGAAAAAAGGGCCATGGAGTTATCACATTTTGTGGGAAAAATGTCCTTTAAAATATGAAATATTAAAATTTGATAAAATGTTTATTTTTGTATGACCATTAGGTGTTTTATGCAAGTTTGGAACAGAAAATGTAGATTTCCTAAAACCTTAATGTCAAAACAGATTGTTACTCAAATTCATCAAAATGGAGTTGTGGTGTTTGAGAAGAAAAATTCTTCAGATCAAAAAATAGAAGCATAATTTCACTGATTATTCAAAACACACAAGGGACTGAATCTGACAAGCTTCAAAGCTAAACATATGTGCAGTCTCAAAAATAATGGTCCTTTATTGACATGTTGTTTTAACAACCTTGAACATTGGTGCAAAGTAAATATATTTAGACCTTATAAATGGTCTAAAAACAATGAGCGTGTTATTTTAGAACATTTATATTAAAGCATCCCTTTTATTCATCAATAGAAATGGAAATGTGGCAGTTATCTTACAGTTTGGTGCTGCTTTCCTTTTACGTAAATGCACCTCTAATGTTTTCAGTTAAAAAGCATCATTCTGATGAAGAATCACTTTTGTCAATTCCTTTGAACTATTCTTTGTTTCTCTTTGGTCACATCTATCAGTTCACTTGTCAAAGAGGTCAAGTTGAGGTTAAAAGTCATGTCACCTCTTGTATATGTGTGAGTTTCTTTCATGGCTGTGTTGTGGTTGGTTTTTGCAAAGAATTCAAATTGGTCCCAAAGAAGAGCTCTTGCACTACAGCAAATTAAAAGTGCTATATCTTTGTTAGAATATTAAACATTACCACCAATAAAACAATATGTGTATTACTCTATGTACTGTTGAGTATAAATTATGTTGGGATTGTCCTTTTCTCATCCACCATCCACTTCTGTATGTTCGCAATCTGATAATACGTCAAAAAGTCCTTATGTCACTCCTTCTGTACACAATGTGCAGGATTATAAGGGTTGGTGGAATGGCATGTTGGATCATTTTGGAAATGTTTGAGTTTGAAATGTGCGATGCTTGTTATTCACATTTTAATATTATTGCAATTTCAAAGCTATGCATGCCTTTTACAGTTTCAATAGCTGAGATTTTGACTGTATCAAAACAAAGAGGATTACAGTTTTACTTGTAGGTGGGGCAAATAGAGTGAACTTTAGAGCACACCTCACTTGTTGAATTGGGGAAACATTTAGGAGAAAATACTACACTAAGGCCCATAATCGCTGTGCTTGTCCATGCAATGCAGACCCACTTTGTCTACTCTCATAGATCTGGTTTCAAAACACTAGAGTGCAGAGGCTAGTGTTCAATTGCATTTGGAATATGCATTCCTATTACCGTCAGTACCATGTACATAGTTGTTCCTTCAGTGTGTTTGCTACATGTGAGCACATTTATGCTAATTATGTGATTTTACCATTAAAATGTTTACTTTGCGCATGTATGTCGCACAAAAAAATAAGTGAAAGATGACACGAAGGTGCCTGTAGCAGGCAGCATTGCTTTCCTTTTTTAGCACATTCTGTGTCCATGGACTTCTGCAGAAACTGTCCTCCTGCGGAAACATATAAATAATTCAACCAAGCTCAGTTTGGGACTCAAAATGAAAAAATGTAAACAAATTAAAACCAGTCATTAAACCAGTAGAAACATGATTTACAGGCATGGGAAGACTTAACAGTCAGTATATTACCACTAGGCAGTTGCCCAAACCCATATCCCATACCACAGTCATAGTATTTTCATTCACTTCATAATGTTTGCAGAAGAATTTTATGGTTGGCAATTGACTGTTCAAAAATGTTTCTTAGAGAAGTTACTGGAAGTATGTGTTTTTAAATGAGTTTTATTTTTTATTTTTTATTACATTTCTGAAGATTACATTTTATTTTATTAAGTTAAATTTGCCATGATGTCGTTCTCTGTTTTGGTATTTATTGCCAGTGGGGTCCAAGTTACATGGACTTAAATGACTTTTGATGTAAATCTCACCACATTAATTGAGTAATAAAATATAAATGCAAGCAGTAATCTGGGGCCAGGAAGCCATTGGAAAATGGAGAACAAGGTCTGAATGGGAACCAGAAAGATATTTTAAGTTGACTTAGCCCTTTGACGTCCAGGGCCTTTTTGAGCGTTTTTACCACTTTACATTATGCTCTAATAAGTTATCTTTAAATGTATCTTCTCATTTCTATAATTTTTATAGTACATCCCAGCATCCACAGTACTTATCTTGGGTGGTTAAGTACTGTTGATGCTGGGGATGTACTATAAAAATTATCCCCCACCCCCCATTAAAACTGGCAAACTTCTCTTAAACCATACACACTGTTCCAAGAACTTATTTTACAAATTATTTTATATTTATAAACAACAGTTTGAAAATGGCCTCTATAAATTTGATTATTAGCGTAAATGATTCATTCATTCATTCATGTTCCAACACACATTGGGCAAGAGGCGGGGTACAGTACACTGTGGACAGGTCGCCAGTCCATTGGAGGGCAACACACATTCACACCTAAAGGGAATTTAGATTAGTCAATTAACCTAACCACACGTTTTTGGGATTGTTGGGGAAACCGGAGTGCCCTGAGCAAACCCACGCAAGCACAGGGAGAACATACAAACTTTTTCCAGAAAGGTCACCGGCAAGCCTCAAACCGGCAAGCTTCTAACTGGAAGGCCACAGTGCTCCCCTAATTCCTTGGAAATCTTTTTCAAAGTTCAGATTTTTTCCATTATATTGAAACTTATACTGAGTTGGAACCCCAAAAAGACATGTTCCATAATTTCTGACCACTAAAGGTTACTGAGTGGAAACTGCAGATTCATGCCAATACACAAAGGTGTTTCAGAGATATAAGCTGGAAAAAAAACATCAATTTGCTATTTTTTTTTAACAGTTTGATGAATACAAATACTTTTGCTAACTTTTGGTTGGCATGGTCTGTTGATAATTTGACATATTTCATGGAAATAGAATTTGGACGGTCTAGAATGCTAGAAAATGAAATTCTTTTCGTGATTGTCATGAAATTGGAGTCGACTCCTTTGCAACAGGAATTTTATTGTAGACCATACATAAATGGTAATCGAATAAATAGTAGTGAAGTTTTGGACTAGTGGTGATGCTTAAGAGTTTCTATAACTTTCCCCCAAGTGGTTCATAGGGCTGCCATTGACTTCAATGGCAGAAGAAGAACTAGAAAAAGAATACTAATGAATACCTTTGCTTGACCCCCTATATATATATATATATATATATATATATATATATAGCTTTCTAGTGCGGTGACGTTTATATGCAGCAGATGTCATAAGATTTGAATACAGAAGTTTTAATGAATGAGTGAAACTGGTGGGAACTATGTTAAGTCCAGTTGTTTATTCCAGGCTCAGTGGTGTCTCAACTAGCACTTTGGTTGGGAATCTCATGAGTATTTCCTGGTAAAAGGCTCTTTCATAGACAGTGCAGAAGTGACTTGTTCTCTACACAACTGAGATTTATTGAGTTTACAATTAATAAATGAGTGAATGAATTTATCAAACATCAATAAGTTTGCACTTTGAACAGTCCTCTGTTTACCCTCAAGCCACATCTCATGATGCAGGTTTACAAGTCAAAGTTCATTCTAGCTGAACTTTGAAAGTGAATGCGAGTGAAAATGCAGTTTGACTGCATTATATCGGGGGTTATCTTAATACAGCTAGAATATTTACTGTCTATGATTCTTAGAAGTTGGAATCCCTGCAACACTTGAGAGGAATGAATATAATGACTCTCACCTTCTCAGAGTCGTGTTCCCTTCCTGGCCCTCTTTGACTTCCCTTTACAGTTGTTGAATGCAGTGCTGTCTCTTATTTGTTTTCCTTTCTGGCTTCCAGGTGAAGCACAGACTGCATCCGGGCGATAGCGACTAGTGTCCATCCATCTGAAAACCCAAAAGATGTCATTTCCCCCCATAAAATTAGCCTGAAATAGAGTAAATCCATGTCTTCTTTAAATAATCACAAACCAAACCCATCATGTAGTGCATAAATTCCCAATTTAAATAATACCTTTAGTAATTGTTTTCTTACTTCCTGAGGTTTGCCAACTGGCAGGTGCAGCTCCAGGGGTTGTTAAAGAGCGTAAGGTTTTGGATGGTGGTCAACTCCAAGCTGTTTGGTAGTGCTCTCAGCTTGTTGTTTTCCAGATGTAATGATTTTAGAGCCTTCACACCCTCAAAGGCGGCATTGGAGAACTTAATTGGAAGAAATAACAGATGTTTAATTTCATGGATTAATCTGTCCTTTTGTGAAATACAGTTTGTATTGGCATTCAGATTTATGCTTAATATGTGAAAGAGATGCTTGGCTACTGAACTGAGGGCCTTTTTCATCAAATGAATGGGCTTTCTCTCTGCAGTGGCTTATGTAAACCTTTCATCCGTCTCCTTCCAGCCCTCCATCAAACTTCTTAAGCATATGAAAGGCTGCTAAAAGCTTCACCAAGGTGTGAGAACCACTGGTCTTCATGGTGGCTGCTTTATAGAAAAAGAACGGTTGAAATGCTAGGATGGTTCATGGGTGCTCTCTAGAAAGTTGCACTTGCAGGGACAGACATTGTGGAAATTTCCACTAAAAATGAAGAGTAATTGAGAATTTGGTGAAGTGAAGTGATCGAGAATGGATTACTTCCTGAATATTTTGAGTATTTTTAAAAGATGCAAGATCAGACGCACCAGACATTGTGGAAATTTCCACTAAAAATGAAGAGTAATTGAGAATTTGCTGAAGTGTAGTGATCGAGAATGGATTACTTCCTAAATATTTTGAGTAGATCCGAATATGATTTAAAATTGCTTGAAGAAAGTAATTTTAAGTCCACTTATAAAGTAAAACTTTTTAACCTTTTCTTGCCCTTAAAATGGTCATAGAAGCTGGTAGGGTGTTTAGAAACAAACAAACATCCTTCCTGAATGAGAGGGATTATTTCTTTGCTTTCCATGTATTTTTGCATACTTTTTCTCTCAAAAAGCCTTGAAAGGGGTTGAATGTGCATTCAGATTAGGCAACGGCAAACTAAAAATTCTTCTGGAACAACCTGCAACTATTTACTTGCCTGCTAGTTTGTGCTAACCTGTTTACATGGTGCTTCAGGTAGGAAATAACATGGGTCTCAAATGAACATTTTTCCAGCAAACAGACTAAAAATATCCACATGTTTGGGGAGAGGGGTTATTTTTCCCTTCCCTTTAACAGAAACGGCTTTGACCAGTTGCTGCTTTATGCTAGTAGTTCACACAGCTTGTGAGTAAAATTACATTTTTTTTTGTGGCTGGAATTCACATTTTTCCCATATACTATCTTTATTTTTTTCTGTCTAGTTTAAATACATATGGAATCCCTCAGTTCATGAGTTTACTTTGAAGTACAGATCAAAGAGGGGTAAAAGACAAATGCGTCTCTAAAATCAATAACCATTTAGTGGTCCACAGGGAAATAACCTGCTGACATTCAGACATAACACATGTGATGTTTTAGGCCATGTGTATAATTTTGTGGAAATGTGTTATATATGTGTGTGTGTGTGTGTGTGTGCATGTGCGTGTGTGTGTGTGTGTGTATATGTATATATATATTTATTAGGGGTGTAACGGTACGCTAAAATCGCATTTGGTTTGGTACAGTGTCTTGGAGAGTTCGGTTCGGTTAATTCGGTTCGGTACAAAACAATAAAAACTTACATAATCTTTATTTTGAAAAGCTGCCAATACACAATAGAATTCTTGCATAAAATAAATAAAAGTGACACATTTGGGTGATATTTTAAATAAATTGCACTCTTTATAAAGAAAAACACATTTTTTTAAATAAAAAATTAAAAACTGCAACTAGTTAGGACCTGAAAACTTTTAATACTAGCAACAGCTTCAGCTTATATATCAACAAAACTAACTTTTTAAGTTTTAGGCTAAAAAGATTAACCTATCCACATTTTCTGAGGAGAGCACAGATCTGTTGCAGTGACAATATCTCCAGCAGTAGAAAATGTTGATGTGTTGCCACATACCCGATCTCCGTGGAACAATGTCGGCATACAACTTTAAATTTATCCACTCGTCTATCCCCGTTATGTACTTTAACAGAGAAGCCAAAGTGTTCTCAAACACGAGACCGTAGTGAGGTGAGAGGGTCTTCAAGCTCTGGCTTCTCTTTCGCTTTTGGTATGATTCCATTTTCCTACTCGCGCTCATGCTCGTCAGTCAATAGCGTCCGTGCGGAAACTCGCCTAGGAACATGGTTCCGCTGCGCTTAATATCACGCTAATAATACATTTATAT
>SRMA01027467.1:0-26245 GCA_007224835.1 Danionella cerebrum | reverse complement strand
TTCTTGACCTCAGCCCCCTGTAACCTCACTGTTCTATTTCCCCTCTCTCGTTCAAACAAATGTATTCTGTCTTACTGTGACTGACTTTCATTCCTCTTCTTTCTAGAGCTGACCTCCAACTTTCCAGGTTTTCCTCCACCTGCTCTCTGCTCTCACTACAGATCACTATGTCATCTGCAAACATCATTGTCCATGGAGATTCCTGCCTGACCTCATCTGTCAACCTGTCCATCACCATAGCAAATAAGAAGGGACTCAAAGCTGATCCTTGATGTGGCCCCACCTCCACTTTGAACTCCTTTGTCTGACCTACAGCACATCTCACTGCTGTCTTACTTCTCTCATACATATCCTGAACTACTCTGGCATACTTCTCTGCCACTCCTGACCTCCTCATACAGGACCATAGCTCTTCTCTTGGCACCCTGTCATACGCTTTTTCTAAATCCACAAAGACGCAGTGAAGCTCTTTCTGACCATCTCTGTACTTCTCCATTAACAATCTCAGAGCAAAAAATTGCATCAGTAGTGCTCTTCCTGGGCATGAAGCCATACTGCTGCTCACAAATTTCCACTTCCCTTCTTAACCTAGCTTCCACTACTCTTTCCCAAAGTTTCATTGTGTGGCTCATCAACTTTATGCCTCTGTAGTTGTTACAACTCTGCACATCACCCTTGTTCTTAAAGATTGGTACTAGGACACTTCTCCTCCATTCCTCAGGCATCTTCTCACTCTCTAAAATCCTGTTGAATAACCTAGACAGAAACTCCACTGCTGTCTCTCCTCGACACTTCCACACCTCCACTGGTATGTCATCTGGACCAACAGCCTTTCCACTCTTCATTCTCCCCAGAGCCTTCCACACCTCATCCTTTCTAATCTTTTCAACTTCCTGCTCTACAGTATTCACCTCTTCCTCCCTTCTTTCCCTTTCATTCTCCTCATTCATCAGCTCCTCAAAATACTCCTTCCATCTTCTCAGCACACTCTCCTCACTTGTTAGCACCTTTCCATCTCTATCTTTAATCACCCTTATCTGTTGTACATCTTTCCCATCTCTGTCTCTCTGTCACGCTAATCTATACAATTCCTTCTCGCCTTCCCTAGTGTCTAACCTGGCATACAACACATCATATGCTTTCTGTTTGGCCTTTCCCACCTCCCTCTTCACTCTGCGCTGCGATTCCTTGTAGTCCTGTCTACTTTCTTCAGTCCTTTCAATGTCCCACTTCTTTTTAGCTAGCCTCTTCCTCTGGATGATGTCCTGTACTTCCTCATTCCACCACCATGTTTCCTTATCTTCTTTCCTCCTTCCAGCTGACACACCTAGCACCGTTCACCCTGTCTCCCTGATCACTTCTGCTGTAGTTTCCCAGTCATCTGGAAGCTCTTCCTGACCACCCAAAGCCAGTCTCAGCTTCTGTCTAAATTCCTCACAATCTTCTTCCTTTTTCAACTTCCACCACTTGGTCTTCTTTTCAATCTTTCCTCTTCTCTTCTTCCTGACCACCAGAAACATCCTACACATCACCATCCGATGCTGTCTGGCTACACTCTCTCCTACCACTACTTTACAGTCTCTGATCTCTCTCAGATTGGCTCGTCTACAAAGGATGTAGTCTACCTGCGTACTCCTCCCTCCACTCTTGTAGGTAACTCTATGTTCCTCCCTCTTCTGGAAATAAGTATTAACTACAGCCATTTCCATCCTCTTGGCAAAGTCCACCACCATCTGTCCTTCTAGGTTCCTTTCCTTAACACCAACCTGCCCATCACCTCCTCATCACCTCTGTTGCCCTCGCCAACATGCCCATTGAAATCTGCTCCCACTACTACTCTCCTCTGGGAACACTCTCAATCACCTCATCTAACTCACTCCAAAATCTCTCCTTCTCTTCCAACTTACAGCCTACTTGTGGAGCATAACCACTCACATTCAACATCACCCCTTCAATTTCTAACTTCAAACTGATCACCCTGTCTGACACTCTTTTCACCTCTAAAACATTCCTCACAAACTCCTCCTTCAGGATCACTCCTACCCCATTTCTCTTCCTATCCACACCATAGTAAAACAGTTTGTATCCCCCTCCAATACTACGCGCTTTGCTACCCTTCCACCTGGTCTCCTGCACACACAGAATATCTACCTTCCTTCTCTCCATCATGTCCGCCAGCTCCCTACCCTTCCCTGTCATTGTACCAACGTTAAGAGTCCCTATTCTCAGATCTATACTCCTGCCTTTCCTGTTCTCTTTCTGTCGACGAATCCTTCTCCCTCCTCTCCTTCTTCGACAAACAGTAGTCCAATTTCCACCGGCACCCTGTAAGTCAACAGCACCGGAGGCGGTCGTTGTTAACCCGGGCCTCGACCGATCCGGTATGAAAATCGATTTGGTGACTCGCATATTTGGTTTTGGCATATTTTACGCCGGATGCCCTTCCTGACGCAACCCTCTCTATTTATCCGGGCTTGGGACCGGCACAGAAGTAACTGGCTTGCAACCCCTGTGGCTAGATTTACTAAGAGCTCAACCAAATAGTCAAAAACTTTTTGTTTCACTTTGCCTAGAATTGCATTGCCATGTCGACGCTTTTTGATATTTCCATTTTATTTTTTAAATTGATTTGAATCTAAGGCATAAGAGATTTCAAGAATTTGTGGTTTTGAACAGAAATTCATTGGATACACACACTACGCAGCACATGTCATTCCAGCATTACTGTTTATATAACTCAATAGCATTTCAAAATGGAAAATGGAAAGCTATTCTTTAATTTCAGCAACAGGGAAATGCTCAACAACAAGATTTACCGTATTTTTTGCCGTATAAGACGCACTTTTTCTTCCCCAAAACTGAGGGGGAAAAGTTGGTGCGTCTTATTAGGCGAATGCAGAGCGGAGCGGAGGGCAGTCACGGCCGTAGGAGAGGTGTAAGAGAGTCCGCGGCTTCGGCCTAGCTCTGGAGCCGTCGGCTATGGCAAGCCTTTTTAACATTTAAACATCTGCCCTGACTATCCGCAAATGCATTTAAAGATAGGAATAAATGTATTGTGACTAGTAGTAAATATTCCAGACATCTTTAAAAATTAGATATATCGTTAATTATATTGCAGATATCTTCAATTAAGTTTTGAATAGTCAATATATAATTGGCGATATCTCAAATTCACTTTCTTACTAGGGCAATTACAATTGAAGATATCTCTAAATGTCTTTACGCCCATCAAAATATATTTACTACTCGTCACAATACATTTATTCCTATCTTTAAATGCATTTGTGGATGAGGCATATGGAGTTCAAAGAAAGGTCACTTTCAGCTTGGATCTTACTTTGATTGACCTTTCACCAGTGGCGGTAGCGTGAGGATTTCAAAAGTTGTCCCACACCAAACACTGCTCCCCGTAGCTATCAGTAACCTAATCAGTAAACACTCTGGCTCGAATGACCAGCTCTTTTATCCTGCTGTGTCGCCGTAGAGACACGTCGCAGTATTCATCCACTCATACCTGATGTAGGTTAGGACACTTACAAGCGGAACAGTGTGTTTATGAAAAGTGAATAAATTTAAACTTCTCAATTGTATTAAAAAAAGCTCTGTTAAAAATGATTACTTTTGGAATTTGACCCTACAAATGATCCTGAGTTACTTCTGACCCCATGAGGGAACATTGTGTTAAGTCAAGGGTATTTATATAGTGCTTTTTAATCCAATTTCTCCAAATCAGCTTTACAGAATAAAAGTCTTGTGCTAATTATTTAAAGTTTGCCTTCAAATCACCGTAAACACAATACATCTTTCTTATTAGATTAAATTACACTTTTAATTACTCCTATGGTGGATCATAAGCTTTGGTTTTTGTGAAGGACTTACTGAAAAAATCTCAAAATGACCCAATATTGAAAAGTGCCGAGACACAGTAAGAAAAGAATTAATTTGTTGTCAAAACAGTTAGGTTTACACTGTAAATACATTGACTTTTAGCAGAAATACCAATTTTACAGCCAGTGCATAAATGAAGTCATCCTCATTTTAAGGCATTTATTACTTATTATTTGCACACTTTGCAATGTTTTATGTTTAAATTTGAAATTTTCTTGGTCATATACACAATCATACGATATGATTTGCTTTGACAAATGCTCTTGATCTTAAAATTGCGAATGGATATAACATATTGAACGGTATGCAAAAAATGAATTAAGTGTAAACCAGGGGTCACTAACAGGGGGACCTAAGGCTGGGCAATAAATAAATTTTATTGATTAACTTGACTATTTATCTTTAACATAATATGCAAACTCTGGCCAGTTTCCGTAGGACGGGCAGCTGCCCTCTGAGTTTCAATAGAATGCGAGCGGCTCACCTTTCCGTCCCTCGCATTTGACGTAAATGATCTTTCTCAAGACGCAATGCCAGCTGTAAGTCCGCTCAGTTCTGTGTAGCTGTCAATCATAGCTGTCTATCACATGGTCCCGCCTAGTTTTTTAGAGGAAAAATGAGCCATTGTGAGCCACATGAAAATAAATTTGAACCAATAAAACTTTGTTCAGTGTATAGATAACTTTTGAAAACTGTTTGTGTAAATAACGTTATCGCTAAGGAAATAATTTTAAAAGTTGGGCTTTTTCTGATACACTTGTTTTGCATGGAAATCATTCTGCAACCAGACACACTTGGGTGGAGCAGACAATGTTTTCCTCGTAAAGTGATGATGCTGATGGAATTGATATTGTTGTGCTAAAAGCTCACATTGAGTAAAACGTTCTAAGTTTGATTTTTTTTTTTACATTTCTTTATACTTAAACATTACATTTAATATCGTAAAAGGTCTGTTTTGCTTCTTTATTTAAAATGCTTGAAGTTGTAACACCTGAATATAGACCTCCATCGTAAGACTTTTAAGTTATAATTGTGTATCTTTAATTTGTTGCTGGTACCAAACCGTGAACCATTTTGTGAACCATTACTCCCCTAGTTTTGAACTGCTGTCCTGAAAAGGATTACGTTTCTCTTTGCAGGAAGAGGAGATGCCGGAGGAAGTGAACATCGATGAGCTGCTGGATCTACAGAGTGATGTAGAGAGGACACAGAAGCTGAAGGTATTAAAGTATCACCATCGGTCGTCCTGGTCATGAGGATACTCTTTGATTTTTTAAACCTTTAGTTAGTTACATATGTTCCACATCCGGATATAGAACAAATTCAACACATTCTGGTAAACACAATTTTGATCCGTCTTTTAAGAAAAGCTTATTTTATGTAACTACGAGAATGAGACACAATACAATTGTTTACTTTGCTGGATGTAAATGTTCCATCTTTTTCAGGAAATCCTTCATACCTGCAGTAACAACACAGAAGTAAGTCTGTCTATAAATCTTAACCTTGACATAGTACTGCTGTTATTCTTGATTGCACTTGAAGCCGATAACCACAACTTCCCTTTTTCCCATCAATCTCTGCTGCGTTCACACGCATGTACCATAAACTAATCATTCATTAATTCTCCAGCCCGCTTATTTCCTTTCGGGGTCATGGGGGTCACATCGGGCGAGAGGCTAGAGTACACCCTGGACAGGTCGCCTGTCCACCACAGATAAACTGATAAAAAGAACTCTTTTTAAATCATTGACCATATTATCGTGAGTCTAATCTCCTTCAAGTGTTTAATCAAAAAAGATGCTGCATTTCTACAGCTTAGCCAAAACCCTCTGTTTTGCATATTCACGTGAGTAAAAGGGGTGTCCCAAATCTTTTTTGAATGGAAAGGTAGGGTAAGATGAAGGACTGTGTTTCCCTCCTTTTCTGGTTAAACCGCGAACCACAGTAAAACAAAAGGGTTAGAAAAGCGAACAAAAACACTCACAAATTAAAGTTAAAGTTAATCACTTTACATTTAACCTCTTAAGCCCTGAGGCCTATTTTCCGAAAATCCTATACTTTTACTTTTTAAGGCATTTCTCAGCTTTTACAAGGCCTAAACTGCAAATCTTGGTATCAAAATGAAGATAGGTTCTTGGGGAGTGGTGTGGATGAGTTAATTTGACAGTCAAGAACACAGGGTAAGAGTAATTGATGTTGGAATGGCCAAAAAATGAACTCCGCCTAAAAAACACATGTTTCCTCCAATATCTCCTTATTTTACTTATAACGAAGCAAATAAACACAATCAATTGTAACCACTACATGTCAAGAACATCTGTAGCAAGTTTGGTGTTCATACTACAAGAAACTAATATTCTGTAAAGGTTTTGATTGAACAAAGTTCAGGCGTAATCCATGTTGGCACAGTTTGGCACAATTTGGCACAATAATTGAAATATGGAAAAAATCTTGTCCAAAGCTTCAGCTACGTTCATAGTCTTGTTTTCTTGCTTATGGGACATGATTTCAGCAAAAAAATCTCCTAAAGAAACGCTGTAAAAGGGGGGTAGAAGCTCATTTACCCCATCTTGCTGCGCTTTTGGGAACATTTCATTCACAAACGCTTTGACGTCGAGCTTCTGCGTGTCCCTACCCCCCGACCATCTGTCCAATCCGGGAGATCTATACATCGCTGGAAAGCTCTGATTCTATAGAAACCAATCAGCTCAACCATTTTGAGACTGACGGGATCGCCGACGAATCACACGACGCGCAGCGTGGAGAGACCACCTCTTACGCACGGGGAGTCATTCCATATTTGGTGACGTAATGACGCCACAGAGCTACAGAAATAATCAAAAATGGCGTTTGCGCGAAGCTATCGACCGGACATAACAACAAACGACTTTTATTGCTATGGAAATAACTTTTTGTTGAAAAAACGGCAAAGGTAAGACAAGATTTACATGCTTGCTTGGTTTTCGCTGGCGTTTTTTCGGGGAACTTTCGCTCCCTGCTCTGAAATACTTCATGCAATGTTAATGAGTTGCATATCACTGGATTCAGCTGGTTGTTAGCTTTCATTTAATGTAATGGTTTTGGTGTTTCCGTTTATATTGTGGATACATATCGCACATAAACAAAAACGTGGTCATGAATTATACTCCGGACATGTTGTTGTTTATTTGCATGGCGTTCGAGCTGTGGTTAACGGATATGAAATTGAATTAGATACGTTTTTAGAGGAGTTTCCGCTGAACACAACAGTATTTAATATGTGTGGGTTGGGGGTGTATGACTCACTGCAAATTTTTCACACTTGATTCACCGACTGAGAGTGTTTGTGCTTCTACGCTGGGTTGACAACTTTACTTTAATTACAGCTTCTGGTAATCATTGTTAACAGTCGGAGCACAATCAAACAGTGGTGGTGCTGTAATAAGATGCAAATTCGTGTATAATTGGGAGTGGTTGATGTTTGAAATCAGGAAAACAAACACGCCAATCAACCAGTGGCGTCTCTTCACATTTTTGACAGCCCCGTCTCACACATACATCTATCATGAACCATTATGGCGGAATCGGCAGAGTCATGAAAAAGGAAGCATGACCCTTATGTGAAGAAAAGCAAACATCCGTGGCTCACCTGTCCAGGAGAAACAAAGCAACCGTGGCATCCGATGCCAGCTGTTCCTGCGTTCTCTCTAAAGCTGAAAAGCCGATCCCAAGTCTGTGGTCTTTGATCTGGTATTTGTTTGCTCTTCGGTTTGTTGTCCAACAATTTTAGCCTGTTGTTCTCGATAATTTGCCTTCCGGATCGGCTTCACAAATAAACATTAACGTATTTAGCAGACGCTTTTATCCAAAGCGACTTACATTGGAAGTAAACATCAAGCAGTTTGGTACAAAGTGGATTGATCAGAAGACATACACATAGAACACTTTCAAGCTAGTACTTGTAGCAAAAAGTATTTTTTTTTTTAAATTACCGTAAGTTAAGTTAGTTAAGTGCTCTCGGAAGAGTAGAGTTTTTAGTTGCTTTTTGAAGGTGTTAAGAGATTCGGCTTTCCGTAATGGGACACGCCCCTTACCGCATATTGGCTACCACATCTGTTTACATGATTGGCCCAGGCCACAGATTTCCAAGCTTTTTTAGAAATCGCACACAGTACTTTAATACAACCATAAATTTACCAAGCTCTGAGCCTACAGTTGTTCCAGGTTTGCCACATTACCGAAAGGAACGTGTGAGTACTTTCTGGTACAGGTATCAATTCTTGCCATGACAAGAATATTTCTCAACTTCACCTTGGTGGTATAGTCATAATCCAGTTTCACCCAGTATTGAGCCTCCTACTTAGCTGTTTCTGTTTAAGATCATAGCCTTGACTATAATCCTACAAAATCCCTGATGTTGTGGTCAATTGATGCTTAAGATAAGAAATCAAATTTGAATAACATTTCTTTTTTGTTTTGTCACTTTCCATTTTGTAAATGTACAAAAATAATTATTTATATTTCTGGAAACATCTTTTTTTTTTAAATCATTAATTAGTAAGTTAATCAGTAGCTTTCTGCACTAGTTTTTGGTGGTGGGAAAATTTTAGCCAAATTTTGTCATCTGGAAATAATATATTGCATTGCATTGTCCTCTGCTTCCCCCTGTTGACCATGCGGGAGAACATTCTGCTTCCATTTTTTACATTTTTTTTTTTATTTCATTGACGTTTCCATTTTTTCCCATGTCTGTTTCAGGCATTCATCACAGAACTGGTGGATAAGCTTCATGGTTTGCAGAAACAAGAAGATCTCCACAACAATGGGATCGAGCACACCCAGCTCCACATTTTCCCTGAGCGTCAGAGCTCCTCTGACTCTGAGATCCACTGAGTATCTTCAACAAACATCTAAAGATTAATGTCTATAAAGGGAGCAAACACTGCGTGACCGAGCAAGCACTGCATGGACCTGTGATAAACCGTCATCATGCTTTTCAAATGTTTATTGTTAAAATGTTTGGGATTTCATGCTTTTTAGAAAAATATTCCTTCCAAAAGAAATTTGCATATTTCAAAACATAAATATGTCATATTTATTAGTACAGTTGTATTAATTATTTCTTTTATTTAAAGGTGCACTTCATTTTTTGAAATGGGCTCATTTTCCATTATCATAGGCTTATAGTGGTTTTTGGAAACCGTTCAGCCTTTCTCCAGGTTTGGCTTTAGCACTTTTAGCATTAGCTTAGCATAGATCAGAGAAACCAGCTATCGTTTAACTTGGATTTCAGTTATTATGGAGGTTTCAAAAAAGTTATTAGCTTCGATATTCTTTTAATTAAACACGATTTGCAAGGTAATTCAAATTAAAATGCGCATGTGAGATGGCTTGTGTTTTTCAAAGTTCTGCCACATAAAAAATCACAATGGAACAAATAGTGCTTGGAACAGTGCGAAATAGTTTTGCCTGTTTTTTTTTTTACACACACACAAATATATATATACAATTTTCACATCGTTTTGACCTTGTTTTTTTTTTTTTACTTTTTGCTTTTTAGTTTGTCTTAATGTTTTAGTTTTTTGTTATTAAACATAAAAAATTGTTTGTTCTCAATTTTTGGCAGTGAAAAAATTATTAGTTTTCCTAAGTGGAATTAGATTTTATTCCCCAAAAATTATTTTATACTAATAAAATAAATAGCATTGTCACAAAAACAGTGTAAAGGTCTTTTATTAGAGCAAATTATGTAGTAAAAAAATGCTCAAAAAGTCCCGGGTCTTCTAAGGGTTAAAGGTTGTTAATGTCAGTTTGTGCTAAGCTAATGCTAATGGAAAGGAATGAAGAATGGCTGAATATCGTGGGGGGAGGGGGTGTATAGATAAAGCAAAAATAGGTTTAATACGTGTTCATTTTGTGAATTTCATTAGTCATGCTATTCTTGTCAAATGTGTGTGTTGTTTTTTTTAATACCCCTTGAAAATTATTGACCTATCATTTTTTATATATGTAACAAAATTAACTTTTGGGTTTTCTACAAATGGACCAAAGATTTTAATATTTTTTTAGACATTTTATTTTAGTAATATCCCTGTGTTGTTTAGTGGTAGATTTTGTTGATAAAAGTGTTTTTGGTTCTTTTCTTTTTTTAAACGTGGTATATAACCTACAGCTCAAGCTTTTGTTATGCCACAAATTATAACAAGTATTTAAATTTAGTTTGCTGTTTACACTAAGTTTTCTGTTTAACTGAGGAATATTTCACACTGGCAAGGGACTGTTGAAATACTATTTATGTTTTTTTTGTGATATTACTTGTTTGTTTGAGAAATATACATTTCTCTAAGATTTTTACCCTTTTTCAGGCTCACTTGCTGGGGTTGGGATTTTTTTTTTACAAAAATGCAAATATGAATCCTATTTGATTTGGACTGACGGGATGTGCAGCAAAAAGTGACTACAATATGTTTTATGTGCCACAACACACAAGCAAACCGTGCTGTAAATAGTCAGATTTTAAAAATCTTTGTGAAATAAAAAACAGTAATGTGTCATCAGAATGTCTTGTGTTATTATTCTCAACAATAATAATATTATTCCCTTTGATCATTTTGGAGTTATTGTTATTTGGTTGTGACCATCTCCAGCCATAAGTGGACACGCATGCAAAGGTAAAAAAAATCTCACACAAAATGCATTTATTTTTATCATCCCCTTCTTTTATGTGATGCTAAATGTGCAAAGCTCAGCATAAATGAGAACACCCCCTTTAAAAAGCATGAAATTAAACTTTTCACAAAGCTATGGGTTTATTAAACACTTATTTAACCCCATAACATGAAATTAAGATGAATAATGTAACTTCCATCACAAAATCCTTAGTCTGACTAAATTGGTTGAAGTAAAATTGAACACTGCAACAAAACGTCAGATTTTTTTTGTTTACCACCGAGTCGTCTATGCGTTGAATGAACAAGTTGGCGACATTTTGCAGCATCTATGTTCAAGAAGAACCTCTTTAACCTCTGGATAAAGAGCGATGCGCAACTTGTCGCTCCAGAATTCCCCGCAGGGGTTCGATTGGGTTCAGATCAGGAGACGTTCAATCACCTTTACCCTGGTCTTCATCAGAAATGCAACAGTAGTTTCAGACGTGGGTTTTGGATCATTGTCGTGTTGGAAAAGTACACGGAGTGATAGCAGAATTTTCTCCTTTAATATAGAGCAGAACATTGTTCCATTCATGATACCATCCAGGAAATGCTGTTCCACATAATGACACCACCACCACCATGTTTCACTGTAGGCACCATCCACCATTTTAAAACCGTTAGTTCCAAAAACAGTGATCTTAAGATCACTCCAGAGTCTCAGTAGTTATTTTTTCGTTGTTTTGGTCTTTTTCAGCATGGGCCCTAGCAAACTAGATGTGCTTTTTTGTTTATGGGCTTTAGGAGAGAACTAAGGACCATACCCATCCTTGCCATTCGTCTGCAGTCTGTGCTGTATGGTGTGACTGGAAACAGTCACTCCAGTTCGGGTTTTCTTTAGCTGACTGCGGTGAACTTGCAGGTAATTTTCATCAATCCTTCTCATTAGAAGACACTCCTGTTACTTCCATAAATGGCCTGGACGTCTCTGTTCTTCCGTCTTTCTTACATTTTTGGATCACTTTTGCCACAGTATTTCAACTAATATGTAAAGCGTTGGTGATCTACTTGTAGCCCTCAACTTTTTGTGTAAAGGAATGATTTCCTTTCTTTGATTTTGTGACATTTCTCTTCCATGGGGAGCAATTGCTGATGGCATGAAATGGGAAATATACAGAGAATTCTGAAAGGAAACTTAAGGTTTTGGGGTTGTGGGTCGTACTATGCTGAGCACTGTATTGATTGATGTTTCAAACATTACTCGCAATATAAACATTACAGCAACTGTTTTCATACTTACTGGTGTGGTTGGGAGTAGAGGATCAATTAAACTGAAGTGATCCACCCTTTAATAAATGCAATTTAGTGAATACAGCCATGTATGTGTAGATTAGCATATCTGTTTTCCTTGTTTACATGCGTAGGTCGTAGTACGTTGCTAGGTCACAAGGTTGTGGCTAAAAGATGCAGTTAATGGTGACACGTTTCAGCGACTTTGAGACTTTCACTTTCACATTATGTGTTGGAATTCTCTAAATGTTCTGTTTCAGCAAATATTCATTCATTCATTCATTTTCATACCCTCATCACGGGGGTCTGCCGGTGCCTATCTCCAGCACACATTGGGCGAGAGGCCAATGGCAGGTCGTCAGTCCATCGCAGGGCAACATTCACTCACACATTCACACCCTAACGGGAATTTAGATTAGTCATTTAACCTAATCGCATGTTTTTGGGATTGTGGGGGAAACCGGAGTACCCGGAGGAAACCCACGCAAGCACAGGGAGAACATGCAAACTCCTTCCAGGAAGGTCACCGGTGAGCCTCGAACCGATAACCTTCTAACTGGAAGGCCACAGTGCTACCCACTGCACCACCATGCCGCGTTCAGCAAATATTTGTACACATATTTTGGGAAAATGTTTTGAATTTTTTATAAAACTCAAAAAACGCACAGGGCAAATGTATTAACCTTTCGTGTTGTTTGTGGCTAATTGAACTGCTGCAAAAATCTACCAGATTCATTTTTTGTTCATTTTATTTTGCATGAATATCTACCAAAATTTACTACACCAGGATTTTTACCCTGGACTAATGGCAAGATCGTAACCCTTATGTGTTTTTTTCAGCCACTGCAGAGAGATTTTGAGTTTACATTTGGCTACAACCTTTTCTCTGTTTCAGAAAATGCAATCCTTTTTGTGACAAATCTTATTTTTACACATATTTTGTGAAAATGTATTTAATTTAAAAAAAAAATTGAAAATGCATTCTTAAAAAATGCAAATTTACCCTTTCATGTTTTTTGGGGTTATTATCAGCCACTAAATTAAACTGCTGTAAAAATCAGATCAATATATTTCATATTTTGCTTTTTTTTGTTTTTGTTTACATTCTAATCCGTATTGGTTGAGGAAAATTTCAGCCACTTCCGAGTGATGTTGAGTCTACATTTGGCCACAACGTTTCCTGTTTCAGGCAATTGAATGATTTTCTGTGACAAATCTTATTTTTACACATACTTTAAGAAAATGCCTATGGAACAGCCACTAAACTAAAACTCAATCTTTATTACAGGTTCTTCAATAGATTTAGCTTTAATTTTACACTCAATAACATTTACATGGTGGCTGTTGTAACAATAGGAACTATCGTGTTGAAGATTAAAGCACAGTTCAATAGAGTAATTTTTCTGTCATCTTTAAATGAAAGAAGCATAAGAAAACAGCTGTATTAGTTTCTTTTATATAAATATATATATATATACATTTATTTAATATATTCGTAATTTTGGGCAGCACAGTGGATAGCACTGTGGCCTTCCAGTTAGAAGGTTGCTGGTTCGAGGCTCACTGGTGATCTTGAAGGAGTTTGCATGTTCTCTTGGTGCTTGCGTGTGTTTCCTCCGGGTAATGGTTAATTGAATAATCTAAATTCCCCTTAGGTGTGAATGTGAGAGTGAATGTTGCCCTGCGATGGACTGGCAACCTGTCCAGGGTGTACCCCTGCCTCTCGCCTAATGTGCACTGGAGATAGGCACCGGCAGACCCCCGTGACCCCAAAAGGGAATAAGCAGGTTAGATTAATATTCGTAATTTCTTGAAATCTAAAATACATATTTTTCTGAAATTTCCCTCCATAATTGTTTCTTAGACTATTGAGGGCAGCAGAGGGCAGCAACATATCATCAGCTCATCACAATATTCTATTTTTGGCTGTTTTGGTTACACAAGCCATTGTGTTTGTCGAGTTATTACATAACAGGACTGGGTCTATTTGACAAAGGTCACAAAACAGATAATTTCTCAAGATAATGTTCGGTTTTGATTAATTACCCTTTATTTGCCACAATTAAGCTTCGAATGCAGCTCTTAAACAGCAAGTGTTGCAAACTTATAGATTAAAATGGTTGTTTATAGCTATTACGTACATGAATTATCATTATCACGTGACACAGATGCTATATTTGAGGGGTATTGTTAAAATTCCTATTAGATTAAATAAAAATGATAGGCGTCATTCCTTGTTGCCAGTCAAGTCAAGTCATTCCGGAGTGCCGAGTCTCCGTGTAAGAAAACAAGCGAGCAACCCCTCACAGAGACCCTCAGGTGCACTCACTGACCTGGGCACAGAAACGTGTCTGACCCGCTTTCGACCCATTTTAGCTGGTGAAGGCGTGGGTGCCCACTCCCCAATGTAAACAAAGAAAAGCCATGGCCTGAGGGGGCGTTAAGACGATTTACTTTGCTAAAAACAAGAGCACTGGCTAATAAGAGCTAGCATTTTGCTTTAAGAATATAACGTTAAATATTTATATCCAGATATTTTTGTTCTAAATTCAAAACTGACAATGATCCGACGTGTCTTTCTTCACAAAGTTAAAACTCGTAATGAATACTGTTTAATTACGGGACGTATTTGTTGTAGCATTCTAATGTCCTGGATGCTGCATATATGTAAAGTACTGGTCCTGATTCTCTCTCCTGATCCAATATGTTTCCACTTTTTTCTAGTTTTTGACTGGTATGAAAAAGTAAGCCAGTCCAAATAAAGCCTTCAGAAGTATATTAAATGGCTGTTTATGTTTGTACATTAACAAATAATTTATTTAAGAGGTGTAAAACTGAGTCAAGAACTTCTACCAAGGTGAGGTTCAGAAAGACAAATTATTGGGACACAAGGTAGTTATACTGCATCACAAATGTCTCTCCCAGCAGAGATTTCAAAGCAGACTGGGGTTTTTGTTCAAGCTCTACAAGCAGATACACAAAAAGGGTAACATTTGCCATGTTTCTATACAAAGATTTACATTTAAAAACTGGAATATTTAATAAAATATTCATGGATAAAAAAGTCAATTCCCGAGCAAGGTCAGACCAAGTCACTACGTTACAAGTAAAGTCAAGTCCCAAGCCAATGAAGGACAAGTCAAGTCAAAAGTAGCAAAATTTTAATTACAAGTCATTTACAAAAAATGTTTCCTGTAGTTCATCTGCCAACTGCATAAATGTAAATGCATTTTAACCCTTAAATGCAAAAAACCTAAGCATTAAATAGTTTTTTTTATATATATATTTGTAAATTAAATGTCTGCCGTTAAAAATCTGTTAAATCAACAGGTCTCAAGCAAAACAAATTTCTAAAATGCAGAACCTTCCTGGCAACCTTGAACATAGATTCCTATTGGACAAAGTTCTGTCATTTGAACTTCACTCAAATGGAGGGGCATTTTCTGCAAATGGAGTTGGAGATTTTGTCAGGAATAAAAGTGTTTCAATGATGAGAAATAGAGACCAATATTTATCTATCATGCAATACTATCAGGGAGGTATATGAAGAGGAGTAAAGAAGAACAGGAAGTCCTGGAAGGGATGGCATGGTCTCTACAGAGCCCAAATCTCAGCATCTTTGAGTGTACATGGGATTACACAAAGAAACAGAAGGATGTGAGAAAGTTACATCCTCAAGATGTTTGGAACTACATTTGTGTTGTTCATTTTTGAATGCAATCTTTGTTTACATTTTCACACCTGCTTGTAATAAAACACTAAGTTATTAGCAAAATTATTTATTTGACCGCAAGAGTTCTGAAAATTTTGACAGACACTGAGTATATTCAACAACCAGCAACACATATTAAAATGTTTGGTTGACGCCTTCGAAAAAACTTACCGGTAAATAAGCTATATCTTAAGACATCGGCATGTTGTCAGAACCCAAATATTTAATTTGGTTTCCCAGATTATTTTTTTTTCACCCCTAAAGGAACACTCCTCAGATCTGGCACATTCTCAAATGTGTTGTGTGGAACAATTTTGTAATCAACACATACTGTGGATTCGTCAATAACACTTTTGGCTCTGATTATTTCATTTGATTGGTTGCTGGTTCATCACAAATGTCTTCATGGTTCTAAGAAATGTCCCCTGTACAAGCCACCGATTTCATTGCGTACGTTGGTGGAAGCCTATTTTCAGATGGTGTGTAAAATCATTGCAGTGGGCATGTGTTCCAAAGTCAGCTGAATATTTAAAGGGGTCATGATATGATGGTGATTGAATAAAAAAATCCAAACGTGGAAGTTCCAGAATATAAACAAGTTTGTATCTTTTAAAAGCGGTTTTATTCGCGCCATTGACGGCGTCACACAGATCTCATTGTAACGTCACAGCCGGACATGAAAGAGCCAATTTTTCTCCCCCGGAAGTGATGCACCATCCAGAAGCCAACACCTTCTCTTGTGATATCTGGAAACAAACACACAAGAGTCAAGCATAGAGAAAGGCAGATCACTTACCTGCAAAGTATGTTTGGTCCAGCCTGTAAGAACACTGATGACCAGACACAGTTACTTTCTTGATGGTGATTTGAATCCCATTGGGGAAGCCTCAATTTTTACAATTATTTATATAGTTCTTTTTCACATTTTGCTTTAATGTTTTCTCTCATCAAATAAAATGAAAACATTAAAGTTTTTCGTTGATTATTTAATTGTTTATCGTGTTAAAGTAAGTTAGGAATTAGCCGATGTTCACATCTGGTACACTACTGAACACGCTCACAACTCGTTTAACAAAAATGTATTTCTATTATTAATTTACTTATTTCTGCTGGCGGCCACCTGAAAACATTAGCCTCTGTCAAGGCTTTACTGAGCTGAAAACCGTATTCACC
Organism: Danionella cerebrum; assembly: GCA_007224835.1. Lineage (NCBI taxonomy): Eukaryota > Metazoa > Chordata > Actinopteri > Cypriniformes > Danionidae > Danionella > Danionella cerebrum. Next base: position 9,550 of record SRMA01027467.1, on the reverse strand, counting down.
ACTTCTCTCTCACAGCACAGCGCAAACAGTTCAGATAAGATTCTGGTTAACTGTGGTAACGGTTGTAAGACGTGTCCTCCAAACAGGTATACCTTTTGTTTCCCATGAAGAAAATCCAAGGAAGCCCAAGTATGAGCAACAACTAATTTCCATTTTTGGGAAAATCTCCCAATGAATCCAATGAGATCAGTTTCCTTCATTTGAATACAGCCCATGCCAGTAAGCTTGAAATATAGAGAAGACAGCAATGCATCAACACCTCCCTGAGTAATCAGAGGAGTCATCGTGCCCATGATCCCAGAGGCCCAGCGGTGGTGGGGGAAGCTCGGAGCTGGTGGAAAGGAAAGGAGATGGCCGGCTTCCTGAGGAAAAAGCATCGTCTTATGTGCTCCAAAACAACTCAGGAAGTGACCATAGCCAGTCCTGGGCTTTGGAAGCACATTCACTTGGACAACCTCACATGTACTGCAAGTTACTCTCTAAACTGGACTTCTACAGTGCCTGCTGAACGAATACAGAATACACTGATACAAAGCCTCTGGGATACTGGGATGTCCCCGCTCTGAGACTTTTTGGGATTTACCAGCACTTCTCTAACAATCAAGGTAAGCAGCAGTTTTTCTGGTTTGACTGGGGTTTGAGATATTTGAATATTTTAAAAACCTGTCTTGATTAGTGCGAGAACCATGTGTTAAAGTGATTTAATATAATCTTGGTTTCAGTTTCTGATGTCTTGGTTGGATGTTGTGTTGGTCAAACACATTACTTTTTCAAGAATACACGTTAAAACCAAAATCTTGAGTACCTATTTGTCCTTTGTTGTAATATCTCTTAAAGCGTTCAATGGCCAAATATTGTAGATGTGCTTGATTAAGGAGCATTCTCCTAGCTTAGGAGTGCTCCTTTTTTTGACAGAAAAACCAGTAGAGAAACAGTAAAATGGAACCCTTGACCCATGTCACAGTCTATATCCATAGTATTTTAATTTCATATTCTTTATGGCTTTTTAAATGCCAACTTGTAAAGTGTTTTTGCTGCAGACCTATCTGACCCCTTGCTTATTTTGAATGTTGACCAAATAAACCATCCAACCTAACTTCAATGGTTTGTTTCAATAGTGAAAGTATCACTAGTTGGTTGCATCATAGAGCTCAGGTGTATTATGTAGTTAATCTTTGAAGTTTACTCATTTTTGCAGATTTTGTCCAAGTCATTAATGTTTCATTGCTGACACAAACCTTCAGCTTTCTCCATGGGTTTTCCCGTTTTCAATTTGTCTAAAAAAAATAGGGACATAAGATTAATCTTGTCTTTGGTTCTGTTGATGTGCTGCAGTTGCAGTTGCACCCCTGCTTATGGTGCATATGGCGTTTTCGGGTTCATAGGAGGCACCTCTCCTCTCTTACACTCACTGGCCACTTTATTAGGTACACATACATGACTCCAGCTGTTTTCCATGGATGTGAGTGAGAATTAACTAGTTAAAGACACAGTAGCAACTTGTGTTGCTTGTTTACTGATTTATCAAAGCGTAAAACATTTATTGAAATATCTTCTTTGGTATCCTGCAGATACAATATTATAAGATTAAAGGAAGAGAACAAGTTCATGTTTCCGTGAACACTTCCTTAAATGTAACATATTTCAACTTCGCCCCCTGGTGATTGTATTTATTAATGATACGTTTATTTTTTACGCTCAACGAAATGTTGAATTGATGATTATTCACTAAGTCATAAGCTGTTATAAGCACATAAGCACAATTCGTTAAACATAATATTATCTCATGCAAATTTCTAATCAGCCAATCAGATGGCTGCAACTCGATGCATTTAGGCATGTAGACATGGTCAAAATGATCCGCTGCCATTCAAACCGAGCATCATAATGGGGAAGAAAGGTGATTTTGAATGTGGCATTGTTGTTGGTGCCAGGCATGCTGTCTGAGTATTTCAGAAACTGCTGATCTACTGTTTTTTAACATACATATCTAGGATTTACAGAGAATGGTTAAAAAAGAGAAAATATCCAGTAATTGTTGATGCTAAACGTCAGAGGAGACTGGCCTGACTTTAGAAAAGAACAGGAAACTGAGGCTACAGTTCACGTAGAACCACCAAAATTGGACCATAGATGATTAGAAAAATTTTGCCTGGTCTAATGAGTCTCAATTTCTGCTGCAATGGTATGGTCAGAATTTGACATCAACAACATGAAAACATGGATCCATCCTATCTTGTGTCAACGGTTTAGGCTGGTGATGGTGGTGTAATGGTGTTGGGGATATTTTCTAGGCACAATTTGGAGCCTTCAATGCCACATTCTACCTGAGTATTGTTCCTGACCATGTCCATCCCTTTATGAGCACAGTGTATCCATCTTCGGATGGTTACTTCCAGCAGGATATCACGTCATAAAGCATGAATCAGATCTCAATCCAGTAAAGCACCTTGGGATGTGGGCCACAAATCTGCGTGATGCTATGTGGTCAATATGGACCAAACTCACAGAGGAATTTTTCAAGTACCTTATTGAATCCAAGCCACAAAGGATTAAGGCTGTTCTGAAGGCTAAAGCAAGGTGTACCTAATAAAGTGGCCAGTTAATTTAGTCTCATTCAACTAAAACACTTTCACCCAGACACTACATAAAACATCAGACGCAAACTACTTAGGAGGGGCCTGTAAATGTGCTTTCTTGAGCAAGGAACTTTGTGAGCATGGCAGAATTGCCAATTGTTGTCTTGGTGACTAGAGCCCCAGCAGTATTTATGCAATTGACAAGATTATCCAGCGTATTGGTTCTGATCTGTTCTTGTGATAATGATCACTATATGTTGTTATTATTATGATTATTTTAAGCGAGGCACTTAATGGGATTCTTTAGTAGTCATTATTGAAATATGATGACCTTTGAAAACATGACTGCTGGGGACCACAGGTGGTGGTTTTAGAATCCATTTAATACAAGCTTGGCAAGTACCCTTTGGTGTCTTCTAGTGTTCTACCAAAGTCAAAAACATCCAGATGAGGTGAACTATTGAGAATTGTACGAGTAAGTGCAATGATGAGGAATGAACGCCACCCTGTCATGGACGTACCCCTACATCCACAAGAGTTTTATCAGATGCTCATGACCCAACCATAAGCAGTTGTGAATGAGGAAATGGTGAATTACCAAGAACCACGTCAAATTGAATGAAATTGGATGTGCTTTTTTGGCTCATGATGCTTTCATTTAATGATATATCATTATGAGTCCTATAAATCAGTGAAATTCAATTGCACCAAGAGCAAACAGCCCTTTCAAATGACACCTGACACATGTACGGTGATAACACCCATAGATCCCTGGGAAAGACATTTACAGTCATGCCATAATCAATCCTTCCTCACACGATGAGTGATGGCTTCCTCTACAAAGCCTCTCAAATTAGCTTTAACCTGACCCGTGCGATGTAAAAGGTTACGCTTGTGACGTCCATCCAGTTAGATTTGCTTGCTGATGCCCACAGCTCTATGGAGCGGATTCAGGATGCTACCAGCTAAAATGGGCTCTATAAAGAATGACCCTGGGTTCCTCTGCTGGCATCCTGGACACCATTGCTGGCTGCTGTTCGAGCACAGATCCAGAGGCTGCTTCCTGTGAGCAGCAGTGCAGGTGCCAGGGAGGACTTACATAACACTGATGACAACAAGGGATGTGACTGTTTGCATGTATGTGTGTGTGAGAGTAAAAATGGCAAGTTTTGAAATGCTTTATCTGTATAAATAAGTATTCAAATTATTATTTTTAAGCAAAGTCTACTACATACTGTTCTTAATGCAAATTTAAGCTATAACATTTAAAATATTGATAAAATTCAAATAAAACACTGAAAAGTAGCTTGTCCCCAGTCTCTGATGCTACACTTCACGATAAAATATAATGCTTAAGATGTTTAAAAATAACCTTTCTTTTGCATTGATATGTAAATCTATATATAATGTTTGTTTTTAATTTAATTATATAGTAATCAAAAAAAGTGTAATCAAAAAAATTTCCAAAACTCAGCATGTAGTTGCATCAAAAAATACTGTCCTGTCACTCAATTTTTTTCAGAGATTTAATTAGTTTAGTTTATTTAGTTTAGCACAAATTTGGTAAATAACTGAATTTTCTGGTTCTATAATCAAGTGCACCCTGTCACTTCTCAGCATGTATTTGCTAATTCTTTGCTAAAAACTGTCTTGTTACTTACAGTCCTAAGACTTACATAAAGAATAACAAGAAGGTTAGTAACAAGAAAACTTTGATTATAAATCTAATCAAACATTTTTCAAGTTATTTAAGATGGATCAATACCCATTTGGAATGTTTAAGTACGTATGCTATTGGAATCTGAAATCAAGTAAAAAATTTTGAAAAGTTGAAAACAAGCAAATTCCATTTAGTGGAATGGCTTGTACACAAACGACAGGAGCTAATTGTTCTATTTGGATTTATGTGGAAAATAAGAAAGATGTGCCACAAATTTGACACTGTGGCACGCCAGATTTTATTAACCAGGCTCTGAGTTTCCAATAAGGTGGTGTTCCACAGGGTTCTGTCTTGGGTCCTCTTCCAGTTAACACATCTATCTCTTCTTCATTGGTTTGATTTTCAGAAAATTTGGAATCCACTTTCACTGCTATGCAGACAATAAATAACCTTATGTTTCCCCAAGACCTTCCTCTTTGTTCCAACTTCCCTCTATGAAGTGTTTTGTAAAAAATCACTCGGTGAGAGAATCTATGGTGAATACAGTGAGGTCAATAACTATTTGACCATCCTGTGTTTTTGCATGTTCTACTACTTTAAAATCATGGAGGGGTCTAGAATTTTCAGCATAGCTGCAGTTACACCACAGGAATCTAAAAATAAAAATCTGGAAATCACAACGTATACATTTTTTAGCAAGTATTTCTAAAGTACTGCAGCAAATACATTTTTGACCACTTGACCATAAAACTGCAATATTGCATCCAAAACATCCAAAAATGTTCTCTTATTAGCTCTGGAACTCCAGAATATACAATATTTTTTGCCATATAAGACGGACCCAATTTTAAATGAGGAAGATCTAGAAAAAAAAAGATTCTGAACCAAATACTGTAGTAAAATATTGTGACGAGCAGCTAATTGAGGTCGTGGCTAACTAGCTAACTATGCAGCTACGCTATGCTGAGCGCCTATACCGGTGGAGATCCCTGTGTCCCATACACCGCACGACCCCAGGGAATCCCAGAGTTCTTAGAAGAACTGTTGTTAGCGCTTAAAAGTGCTGTTAAGAAATTGCCCGGAGAGACTGTCTGCAGTAATGCTGTTTATTGTAAACCAATTCAAAAATCAACCATAACTCAGCGGCCACCTGCAGCCGCACCCATTACACTGTGTGTATCATGGACGGTTAGTCCGACAATGTGAAACAAATCACACATTAACATACACAAACCATAAACTGTTATCACATACATATTCAAAATAATAAAGGCCATAAACATAAACGCATAACATCAGAGTAATTGCTTTAAAACTAATTTCTAAGCGCTTCCCATGATGCACCGCGGCGACGACGCTACGCAGGGTCGTCACACTGCCCCCCTCTCAAGAGGGTAAGTGCCCTCACACCCTCAAAACCCCTTTAACAGTCGGCGCAACACAGCATTAACATTCAGTGAACAACAACAGTGTAGAAAATAAGCACGAACAAACTCACATTTGAAAACGATGCAATGGAACTCAAAAATCCAGTTCAAAATTATTTAAATGTTCTGGCCGACGGCGCTCGCGCCGTGGCCGGGTGCCAGGTTCGCCCGAGGGGCTACGGCGAGGACTGTGCCTCTGAAGGTCCACATCACTTCTTAGATGCATAGAATCCGGATCGCTCGCAGTTTCGCTCGGTCCCAGGTGCGGAGCGCGCGGCTGATACGGGGCTATACGGTCCTGATGGAGCACAACACGGCGGCCCCGTCCCGGAAGCTTCACTCGGAACACAACATCCGACACCTTCTCCAAGATCTCCCCCGGCTCTTGCCAATGGTGTGTCAGTTTTGGAGAAAGTCCCCGCTTACGCTGCGGACAGTAAATCCATACGCGGTCCCCGGCCGAAAACGTAGGTCCATGTGCCCGAGTGTCGTACGCGCGCTTTTGACGCGCACTCGCATCTGTCAGAGTCTCTCGCGCCAGATGGTGTACCGTGTCCAGGCGTTGACGCAACCGTCGAAAATAATCCAGCTCTTGGCCGCCAGGTATCTCAGGCTCCGGTGGTGCCCCAAACACTAAATCCACCGGCGTTCAGAGCTCACGACCAAACATAAGCGCAGCAGGGGTGCACTGGCTTGACTCTTGTACTGCAGTCCGATATGCCCACAAAACGATTGGCAATTGAGTATCCCAGTCTCGCTGGTGCTGGCTCGTTAAAATAGCCAGTTGTGTGGCAAGTGTTCGGTTGAACCGCTCAACCAGCCCGCCGCTCTGGGGGTGTAAAGGGGTGGTACGGGTCTTCTTCACTCCCAGAAGTAGACAAACCTCGGCAAAGAGTCTGCTTTCAAAGTTTCGTCCCTGATCACTTTGCAGCTCACTGGGCACCCCAAAGCGCGCGAACATCTCATCCACCAATCGTCTAGCGGTGGTCTCTGCGCTTTGATCAGGCACCGCATACGCCTCTGGCCACTTCGTAAAGTAATCCATGGCGACCAGGACGTACCGGTTGCCTGCCTCAGTCTCCGGAAAAGGGCCAAGGATGTCCACACCCACTCGCTCCATAGGGGCCCCTACGAGGTACTGCTGTAATGGGGCTTGTGATCGCTGCGCTGGCCCCTTTTGTGCAGTGCAGGTGTCGCAGCAGTGGACATGTAGCTCCGCGTCCTGGCGGCACCCCGGCCAGTAAAAGCGTTGCCGGAGCCGCTTGATGGTCTTTCTGTTGCCGAAGTGGCCAGCTCCAACTGCGCCATGGACCCAGCGCAGCACCTCTGGCCGGAGGCTGTGCGGCACCAACAGCTGTAGGCGATCCACTCCTCCGTTTGACGCTCGCCACCTTCGATAGAGGACCCCGTTGTGCAGCTCGATATTTCCCCACTGTGAATGCAGGATTTTCAGCTCGGGTCCCCGTGAGGAGATTGCTGGCCATTCCGGACGCTCGCCAGCTGCCAGCCAACTCTGCACCTCTGTCAGCGTTGCATCTGCTGCCTGCTGTTGCTGGATCCGCTCGCTACTGAAAAGTTCTCCGCTGTTGTCGCCATCTGTAGCGGCCACCGCCGCAGCAGAGAACCCTAGCTCCCGTGCCTCTTGTCGCTCGCAATGCGCACAGCTCTCCGTTAAACACGGCCGTCGTGACAACGCGTCTGCATTCGCATGTAACCGGCCCGCTCGGTGACAAACCTCCATGTCATACTCTTGGAGGATCTCGATCCACCGCGCCACCTGCCCCTCGGGCTGCCGAAAATTTAGAAGCCACGTAAGGCTCGCATGATCTGTGCGCAGCGTAAATTTGGTTCCGAGTATGTACGGCCGGAAGTGTCGCAACGCCAGTACCACGGCAAGTAGCTCACGCCGCGTTACACAGTAGTTCCGCTCGGTTCGACTGAGTCCACTACTGTAGTATGCCACTACACGCTTCCCATCGTCCGTACGCTGCGAAAGCACGGCCCCTACACCCACGTTACTCACATCCGTGTCTACCACAAAAGGCCGGTTAGGGTCTGGATAAGCCAACACGGGTGCGTCGACGAGCGCGTGTTTAAGCCGGGTGAACGCCTCCTCACAATCCTCCGGCCATGCGAAGCGTTTCCCCTTTTCCGTGAGCCGGTGTAATGGGCTTGCCAACGTCGCGAAACCCCGAACGAACCGCCGGTAGTATGACGCCAACCCAAGAAAGCTCCGCAACTCAGAAGTGTTCGTGGGCTGAGGCCAATCGCGGACCGCTGTGATCTTCCCTGGGTCAGTGGAGACTCCATCCTCGCTGACGACGTGCCCGAGGCATTGTGTTTGGCGCGCAAGTAGGTTGCATTTTGCCGGGTTCAAACGCAGCCCAGCACTACGGATGGCGGCCATAACCTCGCCTAAGTTCCGTAGCGCCTGCTCGTAGGTGGGAGCGTGTACTAGAAGATCGTCGAGGTACACCACGCAGCGCGAAAGGGGAATATCTTTCAATACGCGCTCCATTAACCTCTCGAATGTGGCCGGCGCGTTGCAAAGACCGAAAGGCATGACGTTAAATTGCCACAGGCCGTGGCCAATCGTAAACGCAGTTTTCGCCTTCGCCTCGGGTGCTAACGCAACCTGCCAGTACCCGCTGCGCAGATCCAGGGAGCTGAACCAACTTGATCCTGCGACGTGGTCAAGAGCATCATCAATACGAGGGAGGGGGTAAGAGTCCTTGCGTGTCACAGCGTTCAGCCGTCTGTAATCCACGCAAGGGCGCCACCCCCCTTGCTTCTTACGCACCATGACAACGGGCGCTGCCCACGGGCTGTCTGACGGTTCAATAATTCCACTCGCCGCCATCTCACGAATTAATTCCTCGGCTGCCTGGCGTTTAGCAATAGGGAGTCGATGGGGTCTCAACCGAATCGGTGGGGCCTGTCCCGTATCGATGTGGTGCTCCACCAGATCGGTACGGGAACAGTCGCGCTCGTTAGCCGCAAAAATTTCGTTATACTCAGCGAGCAGTTCGGTCAATAGAATCCGCTGTGAATCCGTTAAATGCGTGCTGCTACGCTGAGCCAGCTCGCTCACCGCCATGGCGGTCTCTGACGACGGTTTGCGGGGCGTCTCCTCTACCGGAGCAACTACGATCAATGCCGGTGGTTGACAGTCGGGGGCACGGGAGGCTAAGGCTTCATTACGCGGCTGGCTGTGGGTGGCAGCGGATCCTCTTTGCTGCCGGCCGGCTCGCAGGGGCACCTCTCGGCCGTTGAATTGAAGGCTGGACCCCGGCACGTTGACAACAGCACCCCAGCTCTTGAGGAGATCAAGTCCCAGGATGCACTCATCTCTAATGTCGGCCAGCCAAACCTCATGCGCCATCGCCAAGTGTCCGACGTGGATAGGGAGGACCTTCCTCCCGGGCATCGGGGTCTTAGTGCCAGTCACTGTAAGCAACTCGGTATTAGTGGGGGTCCAGTCGCTTGGTAACCCCCTCGACGTACCCGGCAGCAATCCCCGCCTTATGAGGCAGATGGTCGAACCAGTGTCCACTAATGCTCTGCAACGATGGCCGCTAACAACACAATCCATGTATAGTCCGCCATTCTGACCACACCGTCCAACTGTAGGATTCTCAGAGGGGGAAGGGAAATAGGGGCAGAGCGGGATTCCCTTCATTGTCTCGCTCTGTCGTCGTTTCCCGCCGGCGGGGAACTGCGGGTTCTGGGGCTCGGGGCTGGGCACTCTCTCGCTCGATGTCCGGGCTCCCCGCATCGATAGCAGCGCTCCTCTCTGGCGGGCCTTGCTTGATTTACTTCCTCTGGCATCTCTCGTTCGGCTGCTCGGGTGTGCTGTCTTTGCGGCAGGGGGCGTGGGGTAGTGG
>SRMA01027465.1:6958-17132 GCA_007224835.1 Danionella cerebrum | reverse complement strand
GGTGAACCGCGCGCGTATCGCTCGAGTTCAAAAAATTGAACTTTGGCGGATTTTCCGCGCCGCGCTGACCAATCAGGAGCTTGCTGTAGCTGTGACGTGTGCAGCTCGGAGACCGTCTGGAAGTAAAACAGTGATGGACTGTCATTAAAACTTTACGTGAACTGCCAGAGCTCTCTGATCATCTTCATGATATTAAAGTTATAAATAATAGTTTATTATAAATAATAATTTAAAAGAATAAATTTTATTTATTAATAAATTTATTTAATAATAAAAGAATATATAAAAGCACCTTGCTTGGAAGAAATTTTATATATTTGGTTTTATTTGGAGGTTGACTCCATTTATTCTTTGAAAACAGGAACATTTCATGAATCATGGAAATCACGAGAGTTTTGTAATAAGGCTTTAATGAAACCATCAGCTGGGCTCTAGAGAAACCCTTTAACATATTCGTCCAGTGCTTCCAAGCAGAGCAGGACCTCCAAAGAGACTCCTCTTCTCCTCACAACCTTCAGCAATGGACCTCCATTCATCAGTGAGGAGCACAGCCATTAACTCCTCCACCAAACAACCTTCAGTGATGGACCTCCATTCATCAGTGAGGAGCACAGCCATTAACTCCTCCACCAAACAACCTTCAGTGATGGACCTCCATTCATCAGTGAAGAGTCCAACCATAAACTGCTCTACCAAACAGTTCCAGACTGCAGTCCCAGCATCCGAGACGATCTTGGAATCTCAGGAAATACCAGCAATGAAGCTGCTGATGATGACCAGGTTGGAGTCTCCACCGTCAATCTGAAAGAAGGAGAGAAGACAAACATTTAGTTGCAGAACTGATTGCAGATCCATGATGGCAAATGTGTTTGTACTACACTGGTGTCTTCAACATCATCATTACTGTTTAAACTTTCTAACTTTACCTGTATTTAGCATTTGCTCTGATTTACTTGTTTCACCATCAGTATTACATTCAATCCACTGTTTAACAAGTTTTATTATTCAAACTCTAGCAATAAAAAAACCCTGACATTTACACATAACAGCAGTGTTTTAACTGTACTACAGTGAAGTATTTTAAGGTTAACATTTTTTGGTAATTCTGATGTTGCTGTGGAACATATATTCACCACAAGTACAACTTTAAGTTACATTTTACTTTAATAGATGAGTATAGTGTAATAAAAAGTAAAGTAAACCACTGTTAAATACAGTTTATCGCTTCACTAGAACCAAGTTAATCTATAGTTCGTTGGAGATTACTTAGAAATACAATATTGTACTGTATAAATCTAAATTTTTAATATTAAACAAATACAGTAATTACATTATATGATTACAGCATTTTTAACATGTTGCTTTAATTGTTAAAAACGAAAGTTATTTATCTTTTTATTAAAGTCCCGTCCGTTCGTTAGGTTAGGAGGTTCTTGGTCATTATTTACACAGAATTTATCATGAATACTGACCAGAGACAGACGCGCGGGTTTCTTGCTGGAGCTGCCCGTGCAACAGCTTAGGAGCTGGGGTTGGATCAGTCGAAGCTCCCGCTGAACGCGACTGGGGTTCAAACTGAAGCTCCTGTGGAAATGTAGGTGAACCACGCCGAGCAGGGTGCCTCTTTGTAGGATTCTAAGCTCCTAGTCACAGCCCTGAACACGTTTTTGATGTTTTGGAGCATTTCAAAGCTTAGTGATGCAGATATTAACTTAACAATCCCGTCCGCCATTTTCCAAACCACCGCTGAACCTGTAGCTCCTCCCACTGATCCGCGCATTCCCATCAACACCTGAATGTCATGCGTGCATTCAGCGGCTCTGCCGCGCTGATCGGGCGATCAAACGGAAAGTAAACACGCGTGCATTCACAAGCGAGTAGCGCTTTTTTTCCGCGCGAACTGCGTTCGATGTGAACGTACCTTTAGAGGACAAATCGCCTGTCTCAGTGGGGTCACCAGAGTTTTCAACAACAACATAAGGAACTGTTTGCTAAACAAATTCAGCACGAACAATTTAACCTCAAAACAGAATTTGAAAAAATATTGGCTGTAGGAATATTGCGTCAAGAATGTAGACAAATTGAAAATGAGATGTGACATTTGATGTGATTAGCAACCTGAGATTAGTGCATAAGTTCTGTGAAAAAGATCCTGATTCATTCTTTATACTGTTTGAACGCATTGCTGATGCTTGTAAATGGTCAAATGAAGCTCGTACTCTTATGCTTCAGACTTTTTTAACAGGTAAAGCACAGGAAGCATTCTCATCTCTTTCTGTAGAAGAGAGTGGTAACTATTCCATTGTTAAAACCGCTGTACTGAAAATTTATGAGCGTGTTCCTGAGTTCTATAGACAACAATTCAGATCTTGGCGGAAAAACGAAAGACAGAGCTATGTTGAGTTTGCATGTGATCTACAAACGCATTTTTCACATTAGTGTTCTGCAGCAGAAGTCACAGATTTTGAATCTCTGATAAATTTGATGGTTCTGGAACAATTCAAAAATGCACTTCCGAGCAAAGTGGCACTTTATGTTAATGAACGTAAAGCCTACAGCAAGTGTTGCTGCTTTGCTGATGATTATCACCTTACACACAAACATGTTTTGGATTCTGGTAATATTCATTTGAACAACTATAAATGAAATACCGGGTTTTCTAATGGATTGACACAGCAACCTGCATTACAACCTTTTGTCTGTGGCAATGTTGACAAATCTTTTCAGAAACTTTAATTCTGAAAAGATTTGTCAACATTGCCACAGACAAGGCCATTTTAAAGTGGACTGTTTTCAGCTCAAACCAAGAGCAAAATCACATGCAAGTGCTAATGGTTCTGGTTTGGCCGTTTCTGTGCACAATTCACAGTTGAATCCTTCACAATTGGATCATTCATGTTCTAAGGTGCTGAAAACATTTGAGCCTTTTGTGTGAACGGGGTTTGTGTCTCTAGTCGGTAGTGAGTTAAAGGTACCTGTAAAAATTTTGAAAGACATTGGTACATTTGATTCTTTCATTTTGGCGGATGTTTTGCCATTTTCCAAACAAACAGAGGCAGGTAGAACCGTAACAGTTCGGGGATGGGACTACATCTCTTAAATGTTCCACTCCATAAAATCGTCCTTGATTGCGACCTGTTCCAGGGCGAAACTACACTGGCTGTACGTCCATCTCTGCCAATTGACGGAGTAGCAGTCATTCTAGGCAATAATTTAGCAGGGGAACGACTGTGGCCCGAGGTTGAGTCATCTGTAGCGTTAGTCGATCAGTTGCCAGATAAAAGTGACAGAAATTTAGGTGACACTGAATTTCTGAAAGTGTTTCCAGCTTGAGCAGTGACTCGAGCAATGTCTCTTAAAACAGAGGAAATTGAGTTTACATTAGGTGGAATAGAAAAACCTTTGACAAAAATGTTTTTGCCTTTGTCTGATTTCCCTGTTTCAATTCTCACAGTGAGAGTTTCCAAGATGTTTCAGAGATCAAGATGTTTCAGCTTGTCAAACCTGACGACGAAGTGGAAGATAGCGCGAGTGGTTACTTTCTACAGAATTCACTACTGTTGCGAAAATGGGTGAACCATAAGGGTGAAATTTTTGGAGAGCCTGTTTTTCAAATAGTGGTCCCTTTAAAATTTCGTAACGCAGTTATGAAGGTAGCGCATGATGATTGTGGTCATGCTGGCGTTAGAAAAACGTATGATCGTGTGCTCAGACATTAAGGCCATGCCTTAAGCGTGATGTGTCTGCATACATTAACCTCTTAAGCCTGAGAGTCCCCGGTACCGGGGACTTGCCCCCTTGTGCGTTACATTTTCACTCATAGCTCACTAACCCTGAGAATAACCCACACATATTAAATACTGTTGTGTTCAGCGGAAACGTATCTAATTCAATTCCATATCCGTTAACCACAGCTCGAACGCCATGCAAATAAACAACAACATATCCGGATTATAACTCATGACCAAGTTTTTGTTTATGTGCGATATGTATCTACAATATAAACGGAAACACCAAAACCTTGGCAATCAAATGAAAGCTAACAACCAGCTGAATCCAGCGATATGCAACTCATTTACATTGCATGAAGTATTTCAGAGCAGGGAGCGAAAGTTCCCCGAAAAATCGCCAGCAAAAACCAAGCAAGCATGTAAATCTTGTCTTACCTTTGCCGTTTTGTCAACAAAAAGTTATTTCCATAGCGATAAAAGTCCGTTTGTTGTTATGTCCGGTCGATAGCTTCGCGGAAACTCCATTTTGTTTTTTCTGTAGCTCCCAGGGTTGCCAGGTCCCAGAAATATTTCCAGCCCAATGACGACTCAAAATCCGCCCAAATGTAATGAAAACTAGCCCAATTTTTCAGTGTCCAATCAGATTAGACAACGGCTGGATTCCCACAAAGGGCCTTAAAATAAATTTATATAAGTTTAAGTTTAAAGTATTGGCCTTTTGTCTCACCCAAATTCTTAATATCACACATTGTGTTTTTTTTTCTTCTCAGCACTTCTGTCTGATGCTTTTCTCTCCAGATCTGCGGCTGTTCTGTTTACACACAAGCATCAATATTAAAATTAACACACTGTTAAACTAAATTAACATAAACTGGCTTTTATCAATATTATTACAAATATGCTTACTGGGTGAACTTGAACACTTCCCTTTGTTTTTGTTGTTGTTTGTCTTCTCTTTTTTCAGAACTTTTCACAACATTTTCTTCTTAGATGGTCTAACTGCGCAGCCTCATTTTGATTACAGATTTGAACAGAACTATATACAATCTCAGGGCTGTTTTATTTTAGACATTGGTGCTCTCTTCCCCACCCTACTCAGGTGGTGCTGAATAGATTTTAGCAGTAAAGAGAGAAAGCATCCGTGGTGATGGTTTAAATTCATGGCAGCATATGTTTCTTCTTTGCATGTAAGCTCGAATCCTCATTATATTTAGCAAAGAATTCTGCTCTAGCCTGTTTCGTAGCTTGTTCTTTATCAGTGACATTTGGGAAAATGAACGTTCAACTGCTGCATTGCTGAATGGTAGAGCAAGAAAACTCAATGCAAAATTACCAAGATCTTCAAAGTTTCTATCACCTGCAGTATCTGTGTATGCAGAAACTTCTACCCAGAAGTCCTCTGTTTTGTCATCTTCTGCATCGGAACTGCCTGTGTCAAATAATGTTCTGGCATTTGAGAAAGGAGCCGCATTTTTTTTATGTTTTTCATTCGCAGCATGAGCTACCAGATCACCGTGGTGAGCTCTTACTTCACATTTGCAATATTTGCAGAACACTTTTCTATCATCATTTGGAACACTTCGAATCCACTCCTTTAATCCTTTCTCTGTCTCCCATTCTTTGCGATACTTCTTTCCATACTTTCCCCATTTACCTGACATTTTAAAATGCTGCTTGTTCATCCACAGACAACCGAACAGACGCTTCTGACTACAACGCTCTCATGGAGTGACGTGATGATGATGCTTGATTTGTGATGTCAAAAGCACATGTTGCGCGCGCGCCTATTTGCGTCTCGCAAGAAGCAGCGTTTGTTGCCAAGTATTCATTCCCAGGGATCAACACCCACTAATAAAAGGTTCCCTTTTATCTTTGTCCACAATTATTATTTATTATTATTATTGTTTATTTATTTTTTTTGCGACTGCGGTACATTGTAAATGTAGCCCAAAAAACCGCAACCCGCAACTCCGTATTTTTTCCCGCAACTCCTTTTTTAAAATAGCCCAATTGTGCGGGAAAACCGCTACCCTGGCAACCATGGTTGCACCCGTGCTCTCATACGTCACCAAATATGGAATGACTCCCCGTGCGTAAGAGGTGGTCTTTCCACGCTGCGCGTCGTGTGATTCGTCGGCGATCCCGTCAGTCTCAAAATGGTTGAGCTCATTGGCTTCCTCAGAATCAGAGCTTTCCAGCGATATATAGATCTCCCGGATTGGACAGATGGTCGGGGGGTAGGGACACGCAGAAGCTCGAACGTCGAAAGCGTTTGTGAATGAAAGGTTCCCAAAAGCGCAGCAAGATGGGGTAAATGAGCTTCCACCCCCCTTTTACAGCGTTTCTTTAGGAGTTTTTTTGTGCTGAAATCATGTCCCGTAAGCAAGAAAAGAAGACTATGAACGTAGCTGAAGCTTTGGACAAGATTTTTTCCATTTTTCAATTATTGTGCCAAATTGTGCCAAACTGTGCCAACATGGATTACGCCTGAACTTTGTTCAATCAAAACCTGTACAGAATATTAGTTTCTTGTAGTATGGACACCAAACTTGCTACAGATGTCCTTGACATGTAGTGGTTACAATTGATTGTGTTTATTTGCTTCGTTATAAGTAAAATAAGGAGATATTGGAGGAAACGTGTTTTTTTTTTTTAGGCGGAGTCATTTTTTGGCCATTCCAACATCAATTACTCTTACCCAGTGTTCTTGACTGTCAAATTAACTCATCCACACCACTCCCCAAGAACCTATCTTCATTTTGATACCAAGATTTGCAGTTTAGGCCTTGTAAAAGCTGAGAAATGCCTTAAAAAGTAAAAGTATAGGATTTTCGGAAAATAGGCCTCAGGGCTTAAGAGGTTAAAACATGCCATACATGTCAAATTACAGGGAAACCAAACCAAGTACTTAAACCTGCACCTTTATTCCCCATTCCTGCAGTGAGCCAGCCTTTTGCACACCTTCTTGTGCACTGTGTTGGTCCTTTGCCAAGATCAACATCAGGGGCAAGCTACCTTTTGACTGTGATGTGTCAGAGTACTAGATACCCAGCAGCATACCCATTACGTACAATTACAACCAGGTCTATGGTTCGTGCTCTGTCACAGTTCATCTCAATTTTTGGGATTCCAAATAAAATCAGACCAGGGATCTAACTTTTTGTCTCGTCTATTTGCCCAAGTTTTGATGCAACTACGTATTTGTCATGTACGAGCTTCAGCATACCATCCACAAAGTCAGGGTGCTCTAGAGCGCTTCCACCAAATGCTCAAATCTTTACTAAGAGCATACTGTACAGAACTTGGTAAGGATTGGGAGGACGGTCTTCCTTGGTTAATGTTGTCTGCTAGAGAAGTCACTCAAGAAAGTTTGGGATTTTCTCCAAATGACCTAGTCTTTGGGATTTTCTCCAAATGACCTAGTCTTTGGACACACAGTGTGTGGACCCTTAGGAGCATTAGCTGTTGGCTGGAAAGAAGAGAAACTACCGGTTAATCTTATTGATTATGTAAATGGTTTCCATCATCGATTGTATAACGCAAGTACATTGGTTAAAGAGAAATTGTATAGTGCTCAAGAGAAAATGAAATCCTGGTACGATAAGCAGGTAGAGCGACGCTTATTTAGTCCTGGAGATCAAGTTCTAGCTCTTTTCCCTTTAGTCATTTCTCCATTTCAAGCCAAGTTTGCAGGCCCTTATACCGTTGTGAAACAGGTCTCAGAGCAGAATTATTTAATTGCAACACCTGACCGTTGCAAGGCAACGCAACTCTGTCATGTTAACTTGCTGAAGCCTTACTTTGCTCGTGAACGTGATACCCTTCTGCTTCGTGTGCTGTTGGAATACCATCCCCAATTCAATCTGTTGTAATTGAATTGAAAATCAGCTGAATTATTCAGTTATTGAAAAAGAGACCTTAGCTTTAATTATGGCACTAAAACATTTTGACGTTTTTGTTAGTGGTAGCACTACTGTTATTATTTATACAGACCATAACCCACTTACGTTCTTGAACTCCCTTCAATGCCCAAACCAAAGACTCACTCGTTGGTTTTTGTTTATTCAATCATATTGCTTAGATGTTCGTTATGTAAGGGAGACTGACAATGTAATGGCAGATGCATTGTCACGAGCACCTCTTGAGCTATAGGTTTCTGTAGTGTTTTTCTTCCTCTCACTTTCTTCCTGTTCGTGTTTTTAATTTGCTTCCTAAGGTGCACCGGTTGCTGAATATGAATAGAAGATGAGAAATGGAGAAAATCAACACTGGCCAAACTATTTAAGTATTCGATTTAAATTATACTTTTTAGTTTTCTAGTTTATTTCTTTCAACTACTCTTTGTCCTCGTGTATTCTGGCTTCCTCACAGGAACCCTGTTCTTATGGGAGGCAATGTGACAGCACCCACTTTGCGTTAGCCTTTTCTTTATTAATTATTTTTGTATAAAGTTCTAGGCGGAGCTGCTAATTGTCCTGATGGATGACACCTGGGCCCGAAGTCTCTTCACAGGATAAAAAAATCCTTCCAGCACTCTCTTGGGAGTGGTGGTGGAGGAGCCGTGACTCTTTTGAGCTGCGCGTCTGCTCCCGCAGTCTGTCGCTGGGCTAGCGCAACCCTGACGTGACTGGCGTGGGTTAGGACGCTCACCACCTCGTTACTTTTTGTTATGTCTGCCGGCGTTTACGTTTGTTTGTACCTTTGAGTTCTTTATTAAATATTATTATTATTGTGGTCAAACTTTCGTTTTTTCGCCTCTTTGTCATGATCATTGAGCCAAGCCATGACAATTTCTTTAAGCCAATCAGGGTCAAGGTGTCAGTTTTGGAATGTTTGTTTGAAAGGATGTCAGTTTTAGAGTGTTCACCATAATTATTTTTATTTAAATTGTTTTAAGCCAATCAGTGTCCAGGTGTCTGTTTTTAGAATGTTCACCAGAATTATTTTTTATTTACATTGTTTTAAGCCAATCAGGGTTCAGGTGTCAGTTTTGGAATGTTGATAGAAATGATGTCAGTTCCCTTTCAGTCGAGACGCAGACGGCGTCGATGTCTCGACTATGGGTGGAGCCATCCTGAAAGTGGGTGGAGCCGAATATTTAACGGGCAATTAATTTGCGAGTGAAGTTGAGTAACGATCAATTGATCAATCAACTGCTCTATAAGAGCAGAGCGTAGCTCTACACTCATTCTGCCTTCTTCCTCGGAGCGAATGGTGGTTGCTTTGTATTTCGCTCTTTACAAGCTGAAATATCAAAGGTTGCTTACCTCTGCGCTTGATGTGCTGCTGCTAGCCCAGATAGCTACGCCATCTTATCGCGGCACCTCTGATTCCCAGCTAGAGCCTGTCCAGTGCATTCAGAAAAACGTCCGTTTTTCACGACGATGGGCAAAATCTGTATTACTCCTGGCTGCGGTGGTTTTATCTCGTCGAAGGACGGTCACGAGCGATGTGTGGCCTGTTTGGGCTTCAAACACGCCTGCATTGCTCTCGTGCGGCGCGAGTGTTTGCACTGCAACGCTCTGCGGATGCGCACACTGAAGTACAGGAGGTCCTTCTTCGAGGAAGAGGACGCTGAAGCTTCGGCTTCTTTCGCTCCGCTAACTCGGGCTAGTTCCTCCGAGGCTTCAGCTGTCAGGAAACCCCTCGCGTCATCCCTGTTCCCCGGATGTGCGCCCCGTCTGGTCTATGGTGGATGCCTCTGTTGCTCCGGCTTCACCGGCTTCCCCGCATGACCCTGTTGACGATCTGCTATCCATCGCAGCATCGGAAGGGGCGCGGTCTTCGATGTCTTCGGATTCAGAACTGCCACCCTCCGGGGTCGTGGCTGATCCGGAACCCGAGACTATCGCAATGCTCTCTATCGCAATGCTCGCTGGCGCTTAGAGATCGTGCCCAGGTGTCCCCTCCAAAGCCTGTAAATTTTCCTCAGACCTGATGACGAAGGCTTACTTGGCTACGGGTCAAGCTGCAGCTGCATTGCATGCTATGGCGACTTTTCAGGTCTACCAGGCCAAAGTCCTCCGTGACATGCACCAGAGTGGTGGCGGCATCGAGTCCTTGCAAGACTTGCGCTCTGCCACGGATCTAGCGCTTCGTGCGACGAAATCCGCTGCGCAAAGTATTGGCCGCACGATGTCCACACTTGTGGTCCAGGAACGCCATCTATGGTTGGAAGAGGCGTCTATGCTCAAGGATGACCGTAACAGGTTCCTTGATGGGCCTATTTCCCCAGATGGCCTCTTTGGTGTCGCCATGTACGACTTTGCGTCGAATGTCTCCACGATCAGGAAGCAGGCGGAGGGTCTGGGCGAGCTCATGGTCCCGCACCGTAAGAAGCGCGGTTCCAGTACGCTCAGTGTTGAGCCCGAGGAGGACCCCTGCACGGCGCCGGGCACCGTCATCCTCAGAGGGTACTCGCAGGCAGACAAGGTCTTCTTCCA
>SRMA01027463.1:0-24474 GCA_007224835.1 Danionella cerebrum | reverse complement strand
ATAAGTTACACACAAACCCTCAAAATAGGCATTGTGATTACATTACAGTCTTTCTGCTTTGCTTTTTTTGCACATGGACTAAAAAGCAGCACCAGGGAGTTTATTATAAATGAATGCAAACATTTCACAAACAAATATCTTTTAAGTAGTAAGTCTAATGCAAATAAAATATAAACATCTAAAGCTTTTTACATTATATCACATCAACACATTTTTACTTTGTTTTATCCTTTTTTTACGTTAAATGTTAATTATTCTAATGATTACGCAAATAAAATATGAACATCTGAAGTTTGTATAATGCTGTACATTTGCTGTAATGCTGTACAATATTCACTGCTGTAAGCAACTTGCATTGGACCATTGCATTCTTTTAAACTTATATTTATAATTAAACAATGTGTTACAAGTATATTTGACATCTACGCGGCATACAAGCAAAATAAAAATGAAAACGTCTTCACGAGTAAACATTTTATATGAACTCCATTGGCTTAGTCTGTGCAATCACGTGATTGAATGCGCGTTCACGTAGAGGGGAGCCTAAACTGCAGTCATAGAGGCAGTGGGTCTCAGCGAAGCACGGGAGATCAACTACTTTCAAACTCTCAGAGAGAGCGAGAGAGATGACAGCACCGAACTGGACGATCGCGAACGAGACACAGTCACTGTGCGCTAGTAGCGGTTGGCCACAACCTCGGAGAGAGAGTGAAACCGGAGCAGACGCGCATGTTAAATAGTCCGTCCCCGGACTCTGACGGGGAGTCAAATCACTCTCAACACGCCAAACGTCAATCACTCTCAACATGCACGCACATAAAAATAGTATAAACATAAATACAATATAAGCTCTTAAGCCCGAGAGTCCCAGGTACCGGGGACGTGCCCCCTTGTGCATTACATTTTCGCTCATAGCTCATTAACCCTGAGAATGATCCCACACATATCACATACCGTTGTGCTCAGCGGAAACTCCTCTAAAAATCTAATTCAATTTCATATCCGTTAACCACAGCTATAAGGCCATGCAAATAAACAACAACATGTCCGAGTATAATTCATGACCAAGTTTTTGCTCTGCCAGACTGCCACTGTTTCCCATTTTACAGCCATTCTCTTAAAGCCACAGTGACAGAACCCTACAGCCATTTTGAGGGTTTTTTGCAAAATAATTAACTTCCTTTTGATTTTGGAAAATCGCTGCAATTGACTTTTTTGTTTGTCTTGATCTGCAACATAAGCGTGGCAATTTTCAAGCATGTCCTTTAAACACAGTCCGAAATAGCAGTAAAAAAACAGAAGAAAATGCTATATTGCATGCTACCATTAGGTGGCGCTATAACTGACACTGTATTTCGCTCTATGAAATCCTTCAGACGCGAACTCTTAACACGCCTGACAAATTTTAACCCGATCAGAAATTGCATTGCTGAGTTATTAACCACTTCCTGTTCATATAAAAGTTTGACTTTCGAGGACTGCCATTCGCGCATCGTAAAATGAAGTCAAAAAAGCTTCGCAATTTAACCTCCCATATGCCTTGCAAAAATACTGAACAACTTTGGAGATGAACAGATGAATTCTCTAGGAGGAGTTTGTTAAAGCATGAGACATGCAAAAGTGCGATTTTAAGGGTTTTTTGCAAAATATTTAACTTCCTGTTGATTTTGGAAAATCGATGCAATTGATTTTTTTGTTTGTCTTGATCTGCAACATAAGTGTGGCAATTTTCAAGGATGTCCTTTAAACACAGTCTGAAATAGCAGTAAAACACAGCAGAAATTGCTATATTGCATGCTGCCATTAGGTAGCGCTATAACTGACACTGTATTGCGCTCTATGAAATCCTTCAGACATGGACTCTTAACACGCTTGACGAATTTTAACCTGATCAGACATTGCATTGCTGAGTTATTAACCACTTCCTGTTCAAAGAAAAAGTTCAAATTTCGAGGACTGCCATTCGCGCATCGTAAAATGAAGTGAAAAAAGCTTCGCAATTTAATATCCCATATGCCTTGAGAGAATACTGAACAACTTTGGAGATGAACAGATGAATTCTCTAGGAGGAGTTCGTTAAAGTACAAACCCTGAAACTATGCTCAATTACATAAAATAATAAAAAATAACCTACTTCCTGTCGGTTTTGGAAACTGATTCCTATTGACTTTTTTGTTGGTCCTGATGCCCTACATACGTGTACTGATTTTCAAACATGTACTCACAATACAGCCTGAAATACAAGTATAAAACAACAGAAAAGGGTCTATTACATGTTGGCACTAGGTGGCGCTATAACTGTCACCGTATATCGCTATTTGGATTTGTTAAGATATGGACTCTTAACATACATGGCGAATTTGAACTGGATCGGACATTGCTTGGCCGAGTTATAACAACTTCCTGTTTACGATAAAATTTCGACTTTGGATGACCGCTGTGCGCACATAGTTTATCGAAGTCAAAAAAGCTTCGCAATTTAACATCCCATATGCCTTAAGATAGTGCTGAACGAGTTTTGAGACTAACAGATGAAATCTCTAGGAGGAGTTCGTTAAAGTACGACGTGAGCAAAAATGGCCATTTTTAGAGGTTTTTGCAAAATAGCTGACTTCCTGTCGATTTTGGAAATGAGATCCCATTTACTTATATTTAAGTTTTAGTACCCTACACATGCGTGGCGAATTTCATTCACCTACGCCAAACTCATAGCGCATCATAAGCTACAACGCGTTAGGTGGCGCTGTAGAGTCATTTTACCACACCCGCTTTTCAAAACACAATGAGACGTAAATTTTCGCAGGTTCTGGTGTGTGTGCAAAATTTGGTGACTTTTTACGCATGTTTAGTCCCTCAAAAGTGCCCGCAAAAACACGTTACAAAAATAAGAATAATAATAATAATAATAATAATAATAATTAAAGCTGCAAGCAGCGATCAAGGGCTCGAGCACCTACGTCGCCATCGCCTCGGGTGGCCAATTGGTTACAATGCGCTCTACGACCGATCCTTAGTTAGAATACGTATTCAAGCGAGAACTGTTCAAATTACCTAATGACACAGGCAACTCAAGTAAAAAAATCCCTTCTCAAAGCGTCATGACCCCCAGGTGGTGCTAACGAGTCTAAATATTTATGAGTTGAAATATTTTTTGGGACTGTTTTGGCCAATATTCTGGGAACCTGTCAAAATTGGTAAAAATGCGGTTCCACCTGTGATCACTTGGTGGCGCTATAACCGATGATTAATGTTGTAGATGTGTTAGACAGGGACTTTTAGTATACTTGGTACATTTGGGATCGATCAGACATTGTATGGCTGAGTTATAATAACTTCCTGTTTATGGCGAAACGTCAAATTTCGATGACTGGTGTACGTACATCGTTTATCAAAGTAATAAAAGCTTCGGAATTTAACATCCCACATACCTTAAGAGAAGATTTCTGGAGTTTGAAAGTGAGCAGATAAAATCTCTAGGAGGAGTTCGTTGATTTAATAATAAGACTAAATAAAACTATCTTGCTTGGAAGTAATTATAATATATATAATATAATATAATATGCGGGATTGGACTGGTGCTGTGTCATGAGAAAGAAGCTTCGTGACATGGATTTTATTTGAAGGTTGACTCCATTTTTATTTGAAAACAAGAACATAACATGAATCATGGAAATCACGAGAGTTCGAAACAAGGCTTTAATGAAACCATCAGCTGGGCTCTAGAGAAACCCTTAAATATATTCGTCCAGTGCTTCCAGGCAGAGCAGGACCTCCAAAGAGACTCCTATTCTCACAACCTTCAGTAATGGACCTTCATTCATCAGTGAAGTGCACAGCCATGAACACCTCCACCAAACAGTTCCATGCTACAACAGTCCCAGTATCCAAGACAATCTTGGAATCTCAGGAAATACCAGCAATGAAGCTGCTGCTGATGATGATGATGACCAGGTTGGAGTCTCCACCGTCAATCTCAAAGGAGAGAAGACAAACATTTAGTTGCAGAACTGATTGCAGATCCACGACAGCAAATGTGTTTGTACTACGCTGGTGTCTTCAACATCATTACTGTTTAAACTTTCTAACTTTACCTGTATTTAGCATTTGCTCTGATTTACTTGTTCCACCATCAGTATTACATTCAATCCACTGTTTAACAAGTTTTATTATTCAAACTCTAGCAATAAAAAACCCTAACATTTACATATGCACTGTTTTAACTGTACTACAGTGAAGAAGGCTAACATTTCTTTGTAATTCTGATATTGCTGTGGAATATATATTCCCCACAAGTACAACTATAAGTTATATTTTACTTTAATATATGAGTATACTGTAATAAAACTAAAGCAAACCACAGTTTATTGCTTCACTAGAACCAAGTTAATCTATAGTTAATTTAAGATTACTTAGAAATACAACAATATACTGTATAAATCTGAAATTTCTAAATTAAACAAATACAGTAATTACATTATATGATTACAGCATTTTTAACATGTTGCTTTAATTGTTAAAAAACGAAAGTTATTTATCTTTTTATTAAAGTCCCGTCCGTTCGTTAGGTTAGGAGGTTCTTGGTCATTATTTACACAGAATTTATCATGAATACTGACCAGAGACAGACGCGCGGGTTTCCTGCTGGAGCTGCCCGTGCAACAGGTCAGGAGGTGGGGTTGGATCAGTCGAAGCTCCCGCTGAACGCGACTGGGGTTCAAACTGAAGCTCCTGTGGAAATGTAGGCGAACCACGCCGAGCAGGGTTCCTCTTTGTAGGATTCTAAGCTCCTAGCCACAGCCCTGAACACGCTTTTGATGTTGTGGAGCAATTTAAAGCTTGGTGGTGCAGATAGAAACTTAACAATCCCGTCCGCCATTTTCCAAACCAATGCTGCGCTTCTGTAGCTTCTCCCACAAATCCGCGCATTCCAGTCAACACCTGAATGTCTTGCGTGCATTCAGCGCCTCTGCCGATCAAACACAAAGTAAACACGCGTGCATTCACTCGCGAGTTGCGCTTTATTTCCGCGCGAACCGCGTTCGATGTGAACGTACCTTTAAGCCTGAGAATCCCAGGTACCGGGGACTTGCCCCCTTGTGCAATACATTTCCGCTCATAGTTCACTAACCCTGAGAATGACCCTACACATATTACATACCGTTGTGCTCAGCGAAAACTCCTCTAAAAATCTAATTCAATTTCATATCCGTTCACCACAGCTCTAACGCCATGCAAATAAACAACAACATGTCCCGAGTATAATTCATGACCAAGTTTTTGTTTTGTGCTCTCTTAAAGCCACAGTATTCCCTGGCCCCTGCGGGGTTTCCCCTTAAAGCAGGGTTGCCAGGTCCCAGAAATATTTCCAGCCCAATGACAACTCAAAATCCGCCCAAATGGAATGAAAACTAGCCCAATTTTTCAGTGTCCAATCAGATTAGACAACGGCTGGATTCCCACAAAGGGCCTTAAAAATTTATATAAGTTTAAGTTTAAAGTATTGGCCTTTTGTCTAACCCAAATTCTTAATATCACACATTGTGCTTTTTTAATACACAATCTCACACAATAAAGGTCAAATAAGAACATGTGCTCTCTGAATTTTTTTTGACCCTAGTCAGAAGTGCTTACTTGTACTTGTTCATCCACAGACAACCGAACCGACGCTTCTGACTACAACGCTCTCAAGGAGTGACGTGACGATGATGATGCTTGATTGGTTATGTCAAAAGCACATGTGGCGCGCGCGCCTATTTGCGTCTCGCAAGAAGCAGCGTTTGTTGCCAAGTATTCATTCCCCGGGATCAACACCCACTAATAAAAGGTTCCCTTTTATCTTTGTCCACAATTATTATTTATTATTATTATTTCTTTTTTTGTGGCCGCGGTACATTATAAATGTATCCCAAAAAAAACGCAACCCGCAACTCCGTATTTTTTCCCGCAACTCCTTTTCTAAAATAGCCCACTTGTGCGGGAAAACCGCTACCCTGGCAACCATGCCTTAAAGCGACAGAACCCTACAGCCATTTTAAGGGTTTTTTGCAAAATAATTAACTTCCCTTTGATTTTGGAAAATCGCTGCAATTGACTTTTTTGTTTGTCTTGATCTGTAACATAAGTGTGGCAATTTTCAAGCACGTCCTTTAAACACAGTCTGAAATAGCAGTAAAAAACAGAAGAAAATGCTATATTGCATGCTGCCATTAGGGGGCGCTATAACTGACACTGTATTTCGCTCTATGAAATCCTTCAGACGTGGACTCTGAACACGCTTGACAAATTTTAACCCGATCAGAAATTGCATTGCTGAGTTATTAACCACTTCCTGTTCATATAAAAGTTTGACTTTCGAGGACTGCCATTCGCGCATCGTAAAACGAAGTCAAAAAAGCTTCGCAATTTAACATCCCATATGCCTTGCAAAAATACTGAACAACTTTGGAGATGAACAGATGAATTCTCTAGGAGGAGTTTATTAAAGTATGAGACATGGAAAAGTGCCATTTTAAGGGTTTTTTGCAAAATATTTAACTTCCTGTTGATTTTGGAAACTCGCTCCAATTGACTTTTTTTTTTGTCTTGATCTGCAACACAAGTGTGGCAATTTTCAAGCATGTCCTTTAAACACAGTCTGAAATAGCAGTAAAAAACAGAAGAAAAGGCTATATTGCATGCTGCCATTAGGTGGCGCTATAACTGACACTGTATTTCGCTCTATGAAATCCTTCAGACGTGGACTCTTAACACGCGTGACGAATTTTAACCCGACCAGACATTGCATTGCTGAGTTATTTACCACTTGCTGTTCGTAGAAAAAGGTCGACTTTCGAGGACTGCCATTCGCGCATCGTGAAATGAAGTCAAAAAAGCTTCGCAATTTAACATCCCATATGCCTTGAGAGAATACTGAACAACTGTGGAGATGAACAGATGAATTCTCTAGAAGGAGTTCGTTAAAGTACAAAGCCTGAAACTATGCTCAATTTCATACAACAGTAAAAAATAACTGACTTCCTGTCGGTTTTGGAAACTGAATCCTATTGACTTTTTTGTTGGTCCTGATCCTTTACATAAGTGTACTGATTTTCAAACATGTACTCGCAATACAGCCTGAAATACAAGTATAAAACAACAGAAAATGGTCTATTACATGTTGCCACTAGGTGGCGCTATAACGGACACTGTATATTGCTATTTGCATTTGTTAAAATATTCACTCTTAACCTACATGGCGAATTTGAACTGGATCGGACATTGCTTGGCCGAGTTATAACAACTTCCTGTTTAAGACAAAATTGCGACTTTGGATGACCGCTGTGCGCACATAGTTTATCGAAGTCAAAAAAGCTTCGCAATTCAACATCCCATATGCCTTAAGATAGTGCTGAACGAGTTTTGAGACGAACAGATGAAATCTCTAGTAGGAGTTCGTTAAAGTACGACGTGAGCAAAAATGGCTATTTTTAGAGGTTTTTGGGAAATAGCTGACTTCCTGTCGATTTTGGAAATGAGATCCCATTTTACTTATATTTAAGTTTTAGTACCCTACACATGCGTGGCGAATTTCATTCACCTACGACAAACTCATAGCGCATCATAAGCTACAACGCGTTAGGTGGCGCTGTAGAGTCATTTTAACACACCCGCTTTTCGAACCACAAATAGACGTAAATTTTCGCAGGTTCTGGTGTGTGTGCAAAATTTGGTGACTTTTTACGCATGTTTAGGCCCTCAAAAGTGCCCGCAAAAACACGTTAGAAGAAAAAAAATAATAATAATAATAATTAAAGCTGCAAGCAGCGATCAAATTAAAGCTGCAAGCAGCGATCAAGGGCTCGAGCACCTACGTCGCCATCGCCTCTCGGTGGCCAAGTCATTACAATGCGCTCTACGACTGATCCTTAGTTAGAAGACGTATTCAAGCGAGATCTGTTCAACTAACCTAATGATACAGGCAATAAAACAAAATCCCATCTCAAAGCATCATGGCCCCCAGGCAACGCTAACGAGTCTAAATATTTACGAGTTGAAATATTTTTTGGGACAATATCCTGGTAACCTATGTCAAAATTGGTAAACTGCAGTTTTAAATGCTGTTCCACCTGTGATCACTTGGTGGCGCAATAACTGATGATTGGGGAAAGTTAATTTTTACAGCTTTAAGAGTCAAAAATAGAATTAAAATAAAAACACACACCAAAGCGTTTCTTTCTCACCGCATTCATTATCTTATGCTGAGTCTAAAATTATCTTTATTTGTTTCTTAACTTTTGAAATGTTGCCAGATTATCTAAGAATTGTTAGATTATCACCCTCCAAAAATCTAGTTTCATAACTGTATTTCCCTGGGATATTATTTTTGATGAACTAAAGCGAGTGGTAAACCAACAATTAATACCCATAAATAATAGTAAAGCACACCTGATATTAACTGTTAACCAGATGATCATCGTAAGAGCTAGTTTGATATAAGCATTGCAGCATCAATCTGTAGCTCTGTTCTGAACAATCTGCAGCTTTCTAAGCTGTGTTTTATTTGTCGCAGTCCAAACATCTGAACAATACTCCATGCATACATTTTTTTAAAGTAAGAGGTGAAAGAAAGAGCATTTTCTGGATACTGCAGTACCATTTGGCATGTCCTTGGTAATGCAGTCGATATGTTGTTACCATCCCTGCACATTATAGTGTTTAGAAACACACTGATAAAAACCTTGTATGGAGCTGCTGGTGTATACTTTGAAACAGGGTTGGAACAAGTACAGGACACTGGCCTTATATAAACAGGGACAGAAACATTATTCCATTGTGGAAATGATAGAACAATGATGGAACTGAGTCACTTTGAATAAAACTAAATGTTTACCTGCCTTTCCTTTGCATTATTGGCACCTTGTTATACTGATATATTGTTATGCTGAAATAATGGACTTTATGTTATTGTTATCACCGGTTGAGCATGATCAGAATGTGCACATCTTACATGAATTTAGGTTCAATGGACATTTTAAACATGATAAAATTGTATTAGGTTGTCAAATTCTGATCACGTGGAACTGATATTCACAATAAAAATCACATAGATCCATAAACTAGATTTACAGGGCAAAACAAGCTGTTTCAGTTTCATTGTCTATTAGGCCCTTTATGCTTCATCACAATTAATGTGTGGTATTTATCCTATAAGTTACACACAAAACCTCAAAATAGGCATTGTGATTTCATTACAGTCTTTCTGCTTTGCTTTTTTTTTGCACATGGACTAAAAAGCAGCACCAGGGAGTTTATTACAAATGAATGCAAACAACATTTCACAAACAAATATCTTTTAAGTAGTCAGTCTAATGCAAATAAAATATAAACATCTAAAGCTTTTTATATTATATCATATCAACACATTTTTACTTTGTTTTATCCTTCTTTTTACGTTAAATGTTAATTATTCTAATGAATACGCAAAGAAAATATAAACATCTGAAGTTTGTATAATGCTGTACATTCATAAATTACAATATTCACTGCTGTGAGCAACTTGCATTGGGCGATTGCATTCTTTTAAACTTATATTTATAATTAAACAATGTGTTACAAGTAAATTTGACATCTACGCGGCATATAAGCAAAATAAAAATGAAAACGTCTTCACGAGTAAACATTTTATGTGAACGCTCATTGTCTATGCAATCACGTGAATGAATGCGCGTTCACGCAGAGGTGAGCCGAAAAATATGCCACAACGGCAGCAGCGCGCTGCAGTCATAGAGGCAGTGGGTCTCAGCGAAGCACGGGAGATCAACTACTTTCAAACTCTCAGAGAGAGAGAGCGAGAGAGATGACAGCACCGAACTGGACGATCGCGAACGAGACACAGTGACTGTGCGCTAGTAGCGGTTGGCCACGAACTCAGAGAGAAAGTGAAACCGGAGCAGACGCGCATGTTAAATAGTTCGCCCCCGGACTCTGATTGAAGCAGCGAAAAGTCAATCACTCTCAACACGCACGCACATAAAAATAGTATAAATATAATATAATCTCTTAAGCCCGAGAGTCCCAGGTACCGGGGACTTGCCCCCTTGTGCATTACATTTCCGCTCATAGCTCACTAACACTGAGAATGACCCCACACATATTACATACCATTGTGCTCAGCGGAAACTCCTCTAAAAATCTAATTCAGTTTCATATCCGTTAACCACAGCTCTAACGCCATGCAAATATACAACAACATGTCCGGAGTATAATTCATGACCAATTTTTTTGTTTTGTGCTCTCTTAAAGCCACAGTACACCCCCTTTCCCCTTAAAGCGACAGAACCCTATAGCCATTTTAAGGGTTTCTTTGCAAAATAATTAACTTCCTTTTGATTTTGGAAAATCGATGCAATTGACTTTTTTGTTTGTCTTAATCTGTAACATAAGTGTGGCAATTTTCAAGCATGTCCTTTAAACACAGTCTGAAATAGCAGTAAAAAACAGCAGAAAATGCTATATTGCATGCTGCCATTAGGTGGCGCTATAACTGACACTGTATTTCGCTCTATGAAATCCTTCAGACGTGGACTCTTAACACGCTTGACAAATTTTAACCCGATCAGAAATTGCATTGCTGAGTTATTAACCACTTCCTGTTCATATAAAAAGTTTGACTTTCGAGGACTGCCATTCGCGCATCGTAAAATGAAGTCAAAAAATCTTCGCAATTTAACATCCCATATGCCTTGCGAAAATACTGAACAACTTTGGAGATGAACAGATGAATTCTCTAGGAGGAGTTTGTTAAAGTATGAGACATGGAAAAGTGCCATTTTAAGGGTTTTTTGCAAAATATTTAACTTCCTGTTGATTTTGGAAAATCGATGCAATTGACTTTTTTGTTTGTCTTGATCTGCAACATAAGTGTGGCAATTTTCAAGGATGTCCTTTAAACACAGTCTGAAATAGCAGTAAAAAACAGCAGAAATTGCTATATTGCATGCTGCCATTAGGTAGCGCTATAACTGACACTGTATTGCGCTCTATGAAATCCTTCAGACATGGGCTCTTAACACGCATGACGAATTTTAACCCGATCAGACATTGCATTGCTGAGTTATTAACCACTTCCTGTTCGTAGAAAAAGTTCAAATTTCGAGGACTGCCATTCACGCATCGTAAAATGAAATCAAAAAAGCTTCGCAATTTAACATCCCATATGCCTTGAGAGAATACTGAACAACTTTGGAGATGAACAGATGAATTCTCTAGGAGGAGTTCGTTAAAGTACAAACCCTGAAACTATGCTCAATTACATAAAATAATAAAAAATAACCGACTTCCTGTCGGTTTTGGAAACTGATTCCTATTGACTTTTTTGTTGGTCCTGATGCCCTACATACGTGTACTGATTTTCAAACATGTACTCGCAATACAGCCTGAAATACAAGTATAAAACAACAGAAAATGGTCTATTACATGTTGGCACTAGGTGGCGCTATAACTGTCACTGTATATCGCTATTTGCATTTGTTAAGATATTCACTCTTAACCTACATAGCGAATTTGAACTGGATCGGACATTGCTTGGCCGAGTTATAACAACTTCCTGTTTACGACAAAATTTCGACTTTGGATGACCGCTGTGCGCACATAGTTTATCGAAGTCAAAAAAGCTTCGCAATTTAACATCCCATATGCCTTAAGATAGTGCTGAACGAGATTTGAGACGAACGGATGAAATCTCTAGGAGGAGTTCGTTAAAGTACGACGTGAGCAAAAATGGCTATTTTTAGAGGTTTTTGGGAAATAGCTGACTTCCTGTCGATTTTGGAAATGAGATCCCATTTACTTATATTTAAGTTTTAGTACCCTACACATGCGTGGCGAATTTCATTCACCTACGACAAACTCATAGCGCATCATAAGCTACAACGCGTTAGGTGGCGCTCTAGAGTCATTTTACCACACCAGCTTTTCAAAACACAATTAGACGTAAATTTTCACCGGTTCTGATGTGTGTGCAAAATTTGGTGACTTTTTACGCATGTTTAGGCCCTCAAAAGTGCCCGCAAAAACACGTTACAAAAATAAGAATAATTAAAGCTGCAAGCAGCGATCAAGGGCTCGAGCACCTACGTCGCCATCGCCTCTCGGTGGCCAAATCGTTACAATGCGCTCTACGACTGATCCTTAGTTAGATCCTTAGTTTTAAATGCTGTTCCACCTGTGATCACTTGGTGGCGCAACAACTGGTGATTGGGTAAAGTTCATTTTTACAGCTTTAAGAGTCAAAAATATAATTAAAATGAAAACATACACCAAAGCGTTTCTTTCTCACCGCATTCATTATCTTATGCTATAATTATCTTTATTTGTTTCTTACATTTTGAAATGTTGCCAGATTATCCAAGAATTGTTAGATTATCACCCTTCAAATATCTAGTTTCATAACTGTATTTCCCTGGGATATTATTTTGATGAACTAAAACGAGTGGTAAACCAACAATTATTACCCATAAATAATAGTAAAGCACACCTGATATTAACTGTTAACCAGATGATCATCGTAAGAGCTAGTTTGATATAAGCATTGCAGCATCAATCTGTAGCTCTGTTCTGAACAATCTGCAGCTTTCTAAGGTGTGTTTTATTTGTCGCAGTCCAAACAACAGAACAATACTCCATGCATACATTTTTTTAAAGTAAGAGGTAAAAGAAAGAGCATTTTCTGGATATTGCAGTACCATTTGGCATGTCCTTGGTAATGCAGTCGATATGTTGGTACCATCCCTGCACATTATAGTGTTTAGAAACACACTGATAAAAACCTTGTATGGAGCTGCTGGTGTATACTTTGAAGCAGGGTTGGAACAAGTACAGGACACTGGCCTTATATAAACAGCGACAGAAACATTATTCCATTGTGGAAATGATAGAACAATGATGGAACTGAGTCACTCTGAATAAAACTAAATGTTTACCTTCCTTTCCTTTGCATTATTGGCACCTTGTTATACTGATATATTGTTATGCTGAAATAATGGACTTTATGTTATTGTTATCGCTGGTTGAGCATGATCAGAATGTGCACATCTAACATGAATTTAGGTTCAATGGACATTTTAAACATGATAAAATTGTATTAGGTTGTCAAATTCTGATCACGTGGAACACATATTCACAATAAAAATCACATAGATCCATAAATAGATTTACAGGGCAAAACAAGCTGTTTCAGTTTCATTGTCTATTAGGCCCTTTATGTTTCATCACAATTAATGTGTGGTATTTATCCTATAAGTTACACACAAACCCTCAAAATAGGCATTGTGATTTCATTACAGTCTTTCTGCTTTGCTTTTTTTTGCACATGGACTAAAAAGCAGCACCAGGGAGTTTATTACAAATGAATGCAAACAACATTTCACGAACAAATATCTTTTAAGTAGTCAGTCTAATGCAAATAAAATATAAACATCTAAAGCTTTATTATATCATATCAACAAATTTTTACTTGTTTTTATCCTTCTTTTTACGTTAAATGTTAATTATTCTAATGAATCCGCAAATAAAATATAAACATCTGAAGTTTGTGTAATGCTGTACATTCATAAATTACAATATTCACTGCTGTGAGCAACTTGCATTTGGGCGATTGCATTCTTTTAAACCTATATTTATAATTAAACAATGTGTTACAAGTAAATTTGACATCTACGCGGCATATAAGCAAAATAAAAATGAAAACGTCTTCACGAGTAAATATTTTATTTGAACTCTATTGGCTTAGTCTGTGCAATCACGTAATTGAATGCGCGTTCACGCAGAGGTGAGCCGAAAGATGGCACAATGGCAGCAGCGCTGCAGGACTCAGTGAAGCACGGGAGATCAACTACTTTCAAACTCTCAGAGAGAGAGCGAGAGAGATGACAACTGGACGATCGCGAACGAGACACAGTGGCTGTGCGCTAGTAGCGGTTGGCCACGAACTCAGAGAGAAAGTGAAACCGGAGCAGACGCGCATGTTAAATAGTCTGCCCCCGGACTCTGATTGAAGCAGCGAAATGTCAATCACTCTCAACACGCACACACATAAAAATAGTATAATACAAATCAACATAAATATAATATACGGTAACCTCTTAAGCCCGAGAGTCCCCGGTACCTGGGACTTGCCCCCTTGTGCAATACATTTCCGCTCATAGTTCACTAACCCTGAGAATGACCCCACACATATTACATACCATTGTGCTCAGCGAAAACTCCTCTAAAAATCTAATTCAATTTCATATCCGTTAACCACAGCTATAAGGCCATGCAAATAAACAACATGTCCGGAGTATAATTCATGACCAAGTTTTTGCTCTGCCAGACTGCCACTGTTTCCCATTTTACAGCCATTCTCTTAAAGCCACTGTACACCGCCTGGCCCCTGGGGGGGGGGGCGGGGTTCCCCTTAAAGCGACAGAACCCTACAGCCATTTTAAGGGTTTTTTGCAAAATAATTAACTTCCTTTTGATTTTGGAAAATCGCTGCAATTGACTTTTTTGTTTGTCTTGATCTGTAACATAAGTGTGGCAATTTTCAAGCATGTCCTTTTAACACAGTCTGAAATAGCAGTAAAAAACAGCAGAAATTGCTATATTGCATGCTGCCATTAGGTAGCGCTATAACGGACACTGTATTTCGCTCTATGAAATCCTTCAGATATGGACTCTTAACACGCATGATGAATTTTAGCCTGATCAGAGATTGCATTGCTGAGTTATTAACCACTTCCTGTTCATAGAAAAAGTTCGACTTTCGAGGACTGCCATTCGCGCATCGTAAAATAAAGTCAAAATAGCTTCGCAATTTAACATCCCATATGCCTTGCGAAAACACTGAACAACTTTGGAGATGAACAGATGAATTCTCTAGGAGGAGTTTGTTAAAGTATGAGACATGGAAAAGTGCCATTTTAAGGGTTTTTTGCTAAATAATTAACTTCTTGTTGATTTTGGAAACTCGCTCCAATTGACTTTTTTGTTTGTCTTGATCTGTAACAGGAATGTGGCAATTTTCAAGCATGTCCTTTAAACACAGTCTGAAATAGCAGTAAAAAACAGCAGAAAATACTATATTGCATGCTGCCATTAGGTGGCGCTATAACTGACACTGTATATCACTCTATGAAATCTTTCAGACCTGGACTCTTAACACGCATGACGAATTTTAACCCGATCAGACATTGCATTGCTGAGTTATTAACCACTTCCTGTCATAGAAAAAGTTCGACTTTCGAGGACTGCCATTCGCGCATCGTAAAATTAAGTCAAAAAAGCTTCGCAATTCAACATCCCATATGCCTTGAGAGAATACTGAACAACTTTGGAGATGAACGGATGAATTCTCTAGGAGGAGTTCGTTAAAGTACAAAGCCTGAAGCTATGCTCAATTTCATACAAAAGTAAAAAATAACCGACTTCCTGTCGGTTTTGGAAACTGAATCCTATTGACTTTTTTGTTGGTCCTGATCCCCTACATAAGTGTGGTGATTTTCAAACATGTACTCGCAATACAGCCTGAAATACAAGTATAAAACAACAGAAAAGGGTCTATTACATGTTGCCACTAGGTGACGCTATAACTAACACTGTATATCGCTATTTGCATTTGTTAAGATATTCACTCTTAACCTACATGGCGAATTTGAACTGGATCGGACATTGCTTGGCCGAGGTATAACAACTTCCTGTTTACGACAAAATTTCGACTTTGGATGACGGCTGTGCGCACATAGTTTATCGAAGTCAAAAAAGCTTCGCAATTTAACATCCCATATGCCTTAAGATAGTGCTGAACGAGTTTTGAGACGAACAGATGAAATCTCTAGGAGGAGTTCGTTAAAGTACGACGTGAGCAAAAATGGCCATTTTTAGAGGTTTTGGGGAAATAGCTGACTTCCTGTCGATTTTGGAAATGAGATCCCATTTACTTATATTTAAGTTTTGGTACCCTACACATGCGTGGCGAATTTCATTCACCTACGACAAACTCATAGCGCATCATAAGCTACAACGCGTTAGGTGGCGCTGTAGAGTCATTTTACCACAGCCGCTTTTCGAAACACAATTAGGCGTAAATTTTCGCAGGTTCTGATGTGTGTGCAAAATTCGGTGACTTTTCACGCATGTTTAGGCCCTCAAAAGTGCCCGCAAAAACACGTTAGAAGAAAAAAAAAAATAATTAAAGCTGCAAGCAGCGATCAAGGGCTCGAGCACCTACGTCGCCATCGCCTCTCAGTGGCCAGATCGTTACAATGCGCTCTACGACTGATCCTTAGTTTTAAATGCTGTTCCACCTGTGATCACTTGGTGGCGCAATAACTGATGATTGGGTAAAGTTCATTTTTACGGCTTTAAGAGTCAAAAATAGAATTAAAATGAAAACATACACCAAAGTGTTTCTTTCTCACCGCATTCATTATCTTATGCTGATACTAAAATTATCTTTATTTGTTTCTTACATTTTGAAATGTTGCCAGATTATCCAAAAATTGTTAGATTATCACCCTTCAAATATCTAGTTTCATAACTGTGTATTTCCCTGGGATATTATTTTTGATGAACTAAAACGAGTGGTAAACCAACTCTGCAATCTGCAGCTTTCTAAGCTGTTTTATTTGTCGCAGTCCAAACAACTGAACAATACTCCATGCATTCATTTTTTTAAAGTAAGAGGTAAAAGAAAGAGCATTTTCTGGTTACTGCAGTACCATTTGGCATGTCCTTGGTAATGCAGTCGATATGTTGTTACCATCCCTGCACATTATAGTGTTTAGAAACACACTGATAAAAAGCTTGTATGGAGCTGCTGGTGTATACTTTGAAACAGGGTTGGAACCAGTACATGACGCTGCCACTATATAAACAGGGACAGAAACATTATTCCATTGTGGAAATGATAGAACAATGATGGAACTGAGTCACTCTGAATAAAACTAAATGTTTACCTGCTTTTCCTTTGCATTATTGGTACCTTGTTATACTGATATATTGTTATGCTGAAATAATGGACTTTATGTTATTGTTATCACTGGTTGAGCATGATCAGAATGTGCACATCTAACATGAATTTAGGTTCAATGGACATTTTAAACATGACAAAATTGTATTATGTTGTCAAATTCTGATCACGTGGAACTGATATTCACAATAAAAATCACATAGATCCATAAACTAGATTTACAGGGCAAAACAAGCTGTTTCAGTTTCATTGTCTAATAGGCCCTTTATGCTTCATCACAATTATTGTGTGGTATTTATCCTATAAGTTACACACAAACCCTCAAAATAGGCATTGTGATTTCATTACAGTCTTTCTGCTTTGCTTTTTTTGCACATGGACTAAAAAGCAGCACCAGGGAGTTTATTACAAATGAATGCAAACATTTCACAAACAAATATCTTTTTAGTAGTAAGTCTAATGCAAATAAAATATAAACATCTAAAGCTTTTTACATTATATCACATCAACACATTTTTGCTTTGTTTTATCCTTCTTTTTACGTTAAATGTTAATTATTCTAATGATTACGCAAATAAAATATGAACATCTGAGGTTTGTATAATGCTGTACATTTGCTGTAATGCTGTACAATATTCACTGCTGTAAGCAACTTGCATTGGACGATTGCATTCTTTTAAGCTTATATTTATAATTAAACAATGTGTTACAAGTATATTTGACATCTACGCGGCATATAAGCAAAATAAAAATGAAAACGTCTTCCCGAGTAAACATTTTATATGAACTCCATTGGCTTAGTCTGTGCAATCACGTGATTGAATGCGCGTTCACGTAGAGGGGAGCCGAGACTGCAGTCATAGAGGCAGTGGGTCTCAGCGAAGCACGGGAGATCAACTACTTTCAAACTCTCAGAGAGAGAGCGAGAGAGATGACAGCACCGAACTGGACGATCGCGAACGAGACACAGTCACTGTGCGCTAGTAGCGGTTGGCCACAAACTCGGAGAGAGAGTGAAACCGGAGCAGACGCGCATGTTAAATAGTCCGTCCCCGGACTCTGACGGGGAGTCAAATCACTCTCAACACGCGAAACGTCAATCACTCTCAACATGCACGCACATAAAAATAGTATAAACATAAATACAATATAAGCTCTTAAGCCCGAGAGTCCCAGGTACCGGGGACTTGCCCCCTTGTGCATTACATTTTCGCTCATAGCTCATTAACCCTGAGAATGACCCCACACATATCACATACCGTTGTGCTCAGCGGAAACTCCTCTAAAAATCTAATTCAATTTCATATCCGTTAACCACAGCTATAAGGCCATGCAAATAAACAACAACATGTCCGGAGTATAATTCATGACCAAGTTTTTGTTTTGTGCTCTCTTAAAGCCACAGTATTCCCTGGCCCCTGCGGGGTTTCCCCTTAAAGCAGGGTTGCCAGGTCCCAGAAATATTTGCAGCCCAATGACAACTCAAAATCCGCCCAAATGGAATGAAAACTAGCCCAATTTTCCAGTGTCCAATCAGATTAGACAACGGCTGGATTCCCACAAAGGGCCTTAAAAAAATTTATATAAGTTTAAGTTTAAAGTATTGGCCTTTTGTCTAACCCAAATTCTTAATATCACACATTGTGCTTTTTTAATACACAATCTCATACAATAAAGGTCAAATAAGAACATGTGCTCTCTGAATTTTTTTTGACCCTAGTCAGAAGTGCCTACTTGTACTTGTTCATCCACAGACAACCGAACCGACGCTTCTGACTACAACGCTCTCAAGGAGTGACGTGATGATGATGATTGGTTATGTCAAAAACACATGTGGCGCGCGCGCCTATTTGCGTCTCGCAAGAAGCAGCGTTTGTTGCCAAGTATTCATTCCCGGGGATCAACACCCACTAATAAAAGGTTCCCTTTTATCTTTGTCCACAATTATTATTTATTATTATTATTTATTTTTTTTCTTCCGCGGTACATTATAAATGTAGCCCAAAAAACCGCAACCCGCAACTCCGTATTTTTTCCCGCAACTCCTTTTCTAAAATAGCCCAATTGTGCGGGAAAACCGCTACCCTGGCAACCATGCCTTAAAGCGACAGAACCCTACAGCCATTTTAAGGGTTTTTTGCGAAATAATTAACTTCCTTTTGATTTTGGAAAATCGCTGCAATTGACTTTTTTGTTTGTCTTGATCTGTAACATAAGTGTGGCAATTTTCAAGCATGTCCTTTAAACACAGTCTGAAATAGCAGTAAAAAACAGAAGAAAATGCTATATTGCATGCTGCCATTAGGTGGCGCTATAACTGACACTGTATTTAGCTCTATGAAATCCTTCAGACGTGGACTCTTAACACGCTTGACAAATTTTAACCCGATCAGAAATTGCATTGCTGAGTTATTAACCACTTCCTGTTCATATAAAAAGTTTGACTTCCGAGGACTGCCATTCGCGCATCGTAAAAAAAAAAAAAAAAATCTTCGCAATTTAACATCCCATATGCCTTGCGAAAATACTGAACAGCTTTGGAGATGAACAGATGAATTCTCTAGGAGGAGTTTGTTAAAGTATGAGACATGGAAAAGTGCCATTTTAAGGGTTTTTTGCAAAATATTTAACTTCCTGTTGATTTTGGAAAATCGATGCAATTGACTTTTTTGTTTGTCTTGGTCTGCAACATAAGTGTGGCAATTTTCAAGGATGTCCTTTAGACACAGTCTGAAATAGCAGTAAAAAACAGCAGAAATTGCTATATTGCATGCTGCCATTAGGTAGCGCTATAACTGACACTGTATTGCGCTCTATGAAATCCTTCAGACATGGACTCTTAACACGCATGACGAATTTTAACCTGATCAGACATTGCATTGCTGAGTTATTAACCACTTCCTGTTCAAAGAAAAAGTTCAACTTTCGAGGACTGCCATTCGCGCATCGTAAAATGAAGTCAAAAAAAGCTTCGCAATTTAACATCCCATATGCCTTGAGAGAATACTGAACAACTTTGAAGATGAACAGATGAATTCTCTAGGAGGAGTTCGTTAAAGTACAAAGCCTGAAACTGTGCTCAATTTCATACAATAGTAAAAAATAACCGACTTCCTGTCGGTTTTGGAAACTGAATCCTATTGACTTTTTTGTTGGTCCTGATCCCTTACATAAGTGTAGTGATTTTCAAACATGTACTCACAATACAGCCTGAAATACAAGTATAAAACAACAGAAAAGGGTCTATTACATGTTGCCACTAGGTGGCGCTATAACTGACACTGTATATCGCTATTTGCATTTGTTAAGATATTCACTCTTAACCTACATGGCGAATTTGAACTGGATCGGACATTGCTTGGCCGAGTTATAACAACTTCCTGTTTACGACAAAATTTAGACTTTGGATGACCGCTGTGCGCACATAGTTTATCGAAGTCAAAAAAGCTTCGCAATTTAACATCCCATAGGCCTTAAGATAGTGTTGAACGAGTTTTGAGACGAACAGATGAAATCTCTAGGAGGAGTTCGTTAAAGTACGACGTGAGCAAAAATGGCTATTTTAGAGGTTTTTGGGAAATAGCTGACTTCCTGTCGATTTTGGAAATGAGATCCCATTTACTTATATTTAAGTTTGAGTACCCTACACATGCGTGGCGAATTTCATTCGCCTACGACAAACTCATAGCGCATCATAAGCTACAACGCGTTAGGTGGCGCTCTAGAGTCATTTTACCACACCCGCTTTTCAAAACACAATTAGGCGTAAATTTTCACCGGTTCTGATGTGTGTGCAAAATTTGGTGACTTTTTACGCATGTTTAGGCCCTCAAAAGTGCCCGCAAAAACACGTTAAAAGAAAAAAAATAATAATTAAAGCTGCAAGCAGCGATCAAGGGCTCGAGCACCTACGTCGCCATCGCCTCTCGGTGGCCAAGTCATTACAATGCGCTCTACGACTGACCCTTAGTTAGAAGACGTATTCAAGCGAGATCTGTTCAACTAACCTAATGATACAGGCAATAAAACAAAATCCCATCTCAAAGCATCATGGCCCCCAGGCAACGCTAACGAGTCTAAATATTTACGAGTTGAAATATTTTTTGGGACAATATCCTGGTAACCTATGTCAAAATTGGTAAGCTGCAGTTTTAAATGCTGTTCCACCTGTGATCACTTGGTGGCGCAATAACTGATGATTGGGGAAAGTTAATTTTTACAGCTTTAAGAGTCAAAAATAGAATTAAAATAAAAACACACCAAAGCGTTTCTTTCTCACTGCATTCATTATCTTATGCTGAGTCTAAAATTATCTTTATTTGTTTCTTAACTTTTGAAATGTTGTCAGATTATCTAAGAATTGTTAGATTATCACCCTCCAAAAATCTAGTTTCATAACTGTATTTCCCTGGGATATTATTTTTGATGAACTAAAACGAGTGGTAAACCAACAATTAATACCCATAAATAATAGTAAAGCACACCTGATATTAACTGTTAACCAGATGATCATCGTAAGAGCTAGTTTGATATAAGCATTGCAGCATTAATCTGTAGCTCTGTTCTGAACAATCTGCAGCTTTCTAAGCTGTGTTTTATTTGTCGCAGTCCAAACATCTGAACAATACTCCATGCATACATTTTTTTTAAAGTAAGAGGTGAAAGAAAGAGCATTTTCTGGATACTGCAGTACCATTTGGCATGTCCTTGGTAATGCAGTCGATATGTTGTCACCATCCCTGCACATTATAGTGTTTAGAAACACACTGATAAAAACCTTGTATGGAGCTGCTGGTGTATGCTTTGAAACAGGGTTGGAACCAGTACATGACACTGCCACTATATAAACAGGGACAGAAACATTATTCCATTATGGAAATGATAGAACAATGATGGAACTGAGTCACTCTGAATAAAACTAAATGTTTACCTGCCTTTCCTTTGCATTATTGGCACCTTGTTATACTGATATATTGTTATGCTGAAATAATGGACTTTGTGTTATTGTTATCACCGGTTGAGCATGATCAGAATGTGCACATCTTACATGAATTTAGGTTCAATGGACATTTTAAACATGATAAAATTGTATTAGGTTGTCAAATTCTGATCACTTGGAACTGATATTCACAATAAAAATCACATAGATCCATAAACTAGATTTACAGGGCAAAACAAGCTGTTTCAGTTTCATTGTCTATTAGGCCCTTTATGCTTCATCACAATTAATGTGTGGAATTTATCCTATAAGTTACACACAAAACCTCAAAATAGGCATTGTGATTTCATTACAGTCTTTCTGCTTTGCTTTTTTTTTTGCACATGGACTAAAAAGCAGCACCAGGGAGTTTATTACAAATGAATGCAAACAACATTTCACAAACAAACATCTTTTAAGTAGTCAGTCTAATGCAAATAAAATATAAACATCTAAAGCTTTTTATATTATATCATATCAACACATTTTTACTTTGTTTTATCCTTCTTTTCACGTTAAATGTTAATTATTCTAATGAATACGCAAAGAAAATATAAACATCTGAAGTTTGTATAATGCTGTACATTCATAAATTACAATATTCACTGCTGTGAGCAACTTGCATTAGGCGATTGCATTCTTTTAAACTTATATTTATAATTAAACAATGTGTTACAAGTAAATTTGACATCTACGCGGCATATAAGCAAAATAAAAATGAAAACGTCTTCACGAGTAAACATTTTATGTGAACGCTCATTGTCTGTGCAATCACGTGATTGAATGCGCGTTCACGCAGAGGTGAGCCGAAAAATATGCCACAACGGCGGCAGCGCGCTGCAGTCATAGAGGCAGTGGGTCTCAGCGAAGCACGGGAGATCAACTACTTTCAAACTCTCAGAGAGAGAGAGCGAGAGAGATGACAGCACCGAACTGGGCGATCGCGAACGAGACACAGTGACTGTGCGCTAGTAGCGGTTGGCCACGAACTCAGAGAGAAAGTGAAACCGGAGCAGACGCGCATGTTAAATAGTTCGCCCACGGACTCTGATTGAAGCAGCGAAAAGTCAATCACTCTCAACACGCACGCACATAAAAATAGTATAAATATAATATAATCTCTTAAGCCCGAGAGTCCCAGGTACCGGGGACTTGCCCCCCTGTGCATTACATTTCCGCTCATAGCTCACTAACACTGAGAATGACCCCACACATATTACATACCATTGTGCTCAGCGGAAACTACTCTAAAAATCTAATTCAGTTTCATATCCGTTAACCACAGCTCTAACGCCATGCAAATATACAACAACATGTCCGGAGTATAATTCATGACCAATTTTTTGTTTTGTGCTCTCTTAAAGCCACAGTACACCCCTTTTCCCCTTAAAGCGACAGAACCCTATAGCCATTTTAAGGGTTTCTTTGCAAAATAATTAACTTCCCTTTGATTTTGGAAAATCGATGCAATTGACTTTTTTGTTTGTCTTAATCTGTAACATAAGTGTGGCAATTTTCAAGCATGTCCTTTAAACACAGTCTGAAATAGCAGTAAAAACAGCAGAAAATGCTATATTGCATGCTGCCATTAGGTGGCGCTATAACTGACACTGTATTTCGCTCTATGAAATCCTTCAGGCGTGGACTCTTAACACGCTTGACAAATTTTAACCCGATCAGAAATTGCATTGCTGAGTTATTAACCACTTCCTGTTCATATAAAAAGTTTGACTTTCGAGGACTGCCATTAGCGCATCGTAAAATGAAGTCAAAAAATCTTCGCAATTTAACATCCCATATGCCTTGCGAAAATACTGAACAGCTTTGAAGATGAACAGATGAATTCTCTAGGAGGAGTTCGTTAAAGTACAAAGCCTGAAACTGTGCTCAATTTCATACAATAGTAAAAAATAACCGACTTCCTGTCGGTTTTGGAAACTGAATCCTGTTGACTTTTTTGTTGGTCCTGATCCTTTACATAAGTGTACTGATTTTCAAACATGTACTCGCAATACAGCCTGAAATACAAGTATAAAACAACCGAAAAGGGTCTATGACATGTTGCCACTAGGTGGCGCTATAACTGACACTGTATATCGCTATTTGCATTTGTTAAGATATTCACTCTTAAGCTACATGGCGAATTTGAACTGGATCGGACATTGCTTGGCCGAGTTATAACAACTTCCTGTTTACGACAAAATTTAGACTTTGGATGACCGCTGTGCGCACATAGTTTATCGAAGTCAAAAAAGCTTCGCAATTTAACATCCCACATGCCTTAAGATAGTGCTGAACGAGTTTTGGGACGAACAGATGAAATCTCTAGGAGGAGTTCGTTAAAGTATGACATGAGCAAAAATGGCCATTTTTAGAGGTTTTTGCAAAATAGCTGACTTCCTGTCGATTTTGGAAATGAGATCCCATTTACTTATATTTAAGTTTTAGTACCCTGCACATGCGTG
Source organism: Danionella cerebrum (assembly GCA_007224835.1). Lineage (NCBI taxonomy): Eukaryota > Metazoa > Chordata > Actinopteri > Cypriniformes > Danionidae > Danionella > Danionella cerebrum. The sequence goes on along the minus strand of SRMA01027463.1, from coordinate 44 downwards.
GCGAATTTCATTCGCCTACGACAAACTCATAGCGCATCATAAGC